>JBBMJZ010391608.1:0-31093 GCA_037833815.1 Zingiber zerumbet | reverse complement strand
ATCCCTTCGAGGGTCCACCGTCCCTACCAGATGATAATTTTTGTTCAGAGCGGGCGGCCGGAGGCCGCCCGGAGGACACTCTCGCTCGACGCCCAGTAACCTGACCACTTATCCACTACCGAAGGCCTTCGGTCGGCTCCGGCCGCCCGTTTCTAATAAAACTACTATAATCTAGTGAGGACGATGAACCCTAAAAGGAATGACAATCAATTATGGTCGGATCGTCACTACGAACCAACCACAAATTCGAATAGCATATCTCTTAGACCATAAAAAAATGGTTTTGGAGATCTGCTCTAGTGATTTTGGTATAACGAGAAATCCCAAATACTCAGTTAAAATAAAAACCCTTGTCTTCGGCCTCCACGCTGTGCAGCATAATCCCTCTCTCGAGGGTTTATGGAAACCAAATCGCTCTAGGTCACGCTGCTCATGGCCTTCTCTCCTGCTTCGCTTCTTCTCCGCCGCTCCTCCGTCGCCGCCCCCTTATCTCCTTTGACCTCCCTCCGTTCGTCCCTCCTTGTTTCCCTCGTAAAAGTCCCTCCTTTTTTCACCTCCGCGCGCTCCCTCTCTGCCGTTCCACTCCCGCAGCACCCGTCTGACTCCTCTGATCCCCTTGACCCCCCTCGATCCTCCCTTTCCGCCCGCCTCTCCTTCGTCCTCGACCAGATCGACTCCATCGATCGTGATCGCGCTGATAAGGAAGCCGCTCTCCAGCGCATCCGCGCCTGGCACCAGGCCAAGGCCGCGCCGACGCCCTCGCCTTCCCCACCTTCGCCCCCGCTCCCGTTGCCTCCATCCAATGATGATGGGACTCCCATGGACCCAGCGCCTCGTGAGACTGACCAAAACGAGATATTTCACGCGCCAACTGATACGAGCACGAATGGGAGTATGAGAGATGTTCTTAGGCAGGAGGTGGAGGTCGTACACCCCTGGCCCGAGTGGATTGAGCTGATTGAGAGATTGTCGCAGCAAAATTACTTTGACTTTCGCAGGACAGACGAGGAGCGCGTCGCCGCGAATTTGTCCATCGACCTCTCGTCAATAAAGGAAGAAGTGGGGTTTGATTTCTCAAGGGATTGGACCGCTGTGAAGAATGCTTGTTCGAATTTTGGCCGTGACCGCTTTGATATTTTGAGGTAGGCGGGAAATCTTACTCCTAAGTTTTTTGTTTTGTTTATTTTGGAGGTGCTCGGTGATCTCAGATTTGTTCCTTTTCTGTGACTTCGTTTACATTTGGATCTTTTTGGTTGCACCATCATATTTTTTGGAAGAAAATTGGTATTTGAATGATACAACTATAGACTCATAATTTGGTTTGAGATAAAAGTTTAGACTCAAGAAGCATCTGCCACATTGTTAGTTTAGAAGGAATCAATAGATGGATGAATGTGTAGATGGATGGACACAAATGTCTATTATTTCAGTCGAAAGGATGGATCAATCAAAGGATAAACAGAAGGATAAAGTTTCTGATTTCTCTCATTTGTCGCCTCTCAAATTAGGCAAACTGAGAGAGAGGGGTGGATATTATAATTTTTACATACTATTTTAATGTTCTTATTTGTTTCCATTTTATAACCTACATTGAGCGCAATCTGATTTTTTTTTTTTCCTTTTTCACCTTTCTCTGTTACAGACACTCCTATGTCTCTTCATGTGTCTCATATTTACACCTCTCTCCCGATGTGTCTGTGCACTTCCTATCTCTCCTCTCGTTTCTTCAAGGACAAATTATTCAAAAAGGCCTTGATACTTTAATTCCTCTTTTTCCAACAACAAATCATCAAGAATTGACTAGTAGTTAGTTGACCTTCACTTAGATATAATCTATTTAACAACATCAACAAAAAGTTTGAAACGTTTGAAAATTAGCGAGACGAAATGAGAGAGAAATGCGAAAGGGGTTACAAACAGGGTATAGTATTGCCATTTTTCAATTTTATTACTTGTTTTTTGGTTTATCACTCCAGAACAGTTGAACGAATAGGTGTTAAATGAACAGGCAGAAGGATAAATTAAACATCCATCCAACTATTCATCTATCCATCCATCCATCCATCCTCATTCATCTTATTTCCTTGAAGAGATGGTTAATAAAAGGGTGAATATGATGGAAAGATGAAATGGAGGGACGATAAAGAAATTATCCATGGAGTTGTTTCCTTGAATGAGCATATATAAAGAGGATGAATGATTGCTTTATTTATAATTGTGTGTTAATTAACTTTCCATCCAGTTGAGTTTCAAAGGATGGATACTCAAATTCATATCCTAAAAAATATATGATTTCCTTCTTTTTTGTCACCTCTATTTGTCAAAAGGCAACAAGGGAGAGATTTTCCATCCTTTGACTTCTCTCTTGATCTTAGGCCATCCTTCAACTTCTTCATTCATGTAAATAATCCCCTAAGTTTTAGCTGACATTGGATATTGTTATTGTTTATGTCATAATTCTTTGCATGATTAAGTTTAATGATAATTAAAATGTAGGTCATTGTCAAGGAATGATATTCAAGTTCTGGTGGGTCATGGATGCCCAAGTATGAGCCCAAAAGTTGTCTTCTCAGCAAAGTTGTTAAGAAAGCTTGTGCACCTTGATGAAGGAGATGTATGTAACACTTTCTCCGTAACATTATATTCACGAACTCGATGAAAGCTTGTTGCATAATGAACTGCTCTTAGCTCATGCCTCATTTTCTATGATTATTTCCTATTTTATACAAAGCTTGCATCACCAGATTGCTAGAGACAGTCCTATATTTGAACTTTGATGGTTGTTTTATTTTTAGGCTTATTGACCTTCTTCTGACAAAGCATATGTCTTAGTTACCATGGAAATGCTGAAACACAGCTGAATGTTAGTTGGATAGGATTGTGGAGGTTGTTTTTGGAATGAAATTAATCAGAGATCTGAATGGTGCTTGAATGAACAACCGTGCTTTACTTGCAAATCTCTGTTACAACTGTTCCTTTGTGCAATGGCATTACACCTCCCATATATGTGAAATGTGATGATTCTGATTGAAGCTTGGCGGCCTTGATATTTTCAGGTGTAGATTTACTACTGACTGCAGTAAAGATAGTCTGGGTTTTGCATTTGCAAGCATATGGCTTGTTTTAGGCCTTCCAAGCTTTATACTCAATTCATTAATCCATGTTCTGGAACCATTAGCGCATCCGAAGTTCCATCATGAATTATATCATAACTTTTCAAATTTGTTGTAGTTGTGAGCCATCTGATTCATGTTAGTACTGACTCCAGTTGACCGAATGACACTAATATGGATTATACTTATGTAGCATGGACACTCCAATTTTTTTTTTTCAAGTATCGGACACAAACACGGCACACAAATACACGTGTCAAATATGGCAAAAACCGTGTCATTGACTTTTTTAAAGTTTAACCAGTTGGATACGGCTAGGACACTGATGGGACACATTTTCAGATTCGTTTGGGCTCAATTGCAAAAAATTAAAAGTTGCAAGGGTTAAATTGAAAGATAATAAATTTCAGAGGACTAATTAATAAATAAATTAAAATGAATTGGGCCTAAAAGCCCTAAATTAGTCCTTTCTTTGATTTTTCTTTACTTGTTTAAGATGGATTTGGTGTTTTATATTTTATTATGTTTACTTTTTGTTTGTAATGGATATTATGATTGATGTAATATGGTTTTCTATTCTAGGATTTTTAATTTTTAATACTATATATATAATTTTTTTAATAATCGCTGTATCCTAGCCGTATCGTGTCTTATATTTTCAAAATTTTTTGTATAGCTGAATCCGTGTCATGCCCGATACAATACCCGTACCCGTATCCATGCAACATAGGATGATCCTGATTCAAGCTATAGTCAGCTAAATTAGGTTAGTAGGATCAAGAACATCTTTGTTAATTCTCTAGGATTGCTAGAGTTCTTAGCCACTACTAGTGTCATGTCAGTTTAAATAAGTGTTAGGGAGCCAGATCAGTTTCTACTTACCAGTCTATGTAACTATCTTCATTATCAAAAACTGATGATAATCACAAGCAACTTAAATATATCAGATGAATTCAACAAATGTGTTAATGTTTTAGAAATATGAGAAACATAGCATGAAAAATGAGCTTTCTTGTTAATTTTCCATCTTAAACCTTAGATTGAAGACCAGATGCAATAAATTTCTATCTATTTCCATGTTTGAATCATTTAGATGAAGTAAACTGCACAGATACTGATGCTTTACTTTGACCTCAGGTATGCAGTTCATGCAGCCTAAGGAGCAAGTGTGGTAGAGGATATATCTTACCACGCAAGGAGGATGAAGCGCGCACTCTTGATGTTGTGCGTATCTTACTGACATTTGGTTTTAATCATGTGAAAGAAACAGTTGAAAATAAGCCTCTCATGAAAATGATATCTGTAAAAACTGTAATCCGCAAGTTGCTACATGAGATTGTTAAGTTGAGTGCGATTCCAATAGATCCCAATCTTCCACCTCCTGTCGTCAAGAAGCCTCCTCCTAAGGTAAAGCAACCCCCTCCACCACCGAAAAAAAGAGTGGGGAGAGATGATGTAGAAATGAAGAAAGGAGATTGGCTTTGTACCAAGTACATCTTTTACCTTTTTGTTTGTGTTAGATTTTACTCCCTGTTGTTTTTTGGCTTAAGCTAATTATTTTGAATTCAGGTGTAACTTCATGAATTTTGCAAAAAATATTGTCTGTTTGCAATGTGATGCTAAACGACCCAAGCGGCAACTTCTCCCTGGGGAATGGGAATGTCCTAAGTAAGTGCATTCTATCTTTGGCCTTTTACCTGATGATATATTTTTGTTTACTTGAAAGTGTAAATAGACACACAAAAGGAGGGATGAATTGAGTGTTTTTGTTTAAAACATGCTAAATTTTTCTAACTAAATATAACTTATACTAACAAATTTAAATAACTATGGCAAGTAATTCAAAACCTAATAACCTAATACAACTTGTGAACTACAAACAAATACTCATCTAGGTACACAGTTTAAAATTTTCAAATGTACAAGCTGTTTTTGTTAATTTCCTTAGCTTAGAGTTGCATTGATATGTAATTGATAACCTTGTGTTAGAATGCTAGTGCACACCTTCTCCATGGTCTTCCTACCTTCTCCATGGTCTTCCTACCTTAGTAGATAGCACAAAGTTGGTATTAACCACCAATCAAGAAACTCCTCAAGACAATTAGTCTCTTAGCTACGTTCAGCTTGTTCGAGAACGGATGTTCCTACTAGAATGTTGTGTCTTACACTTAATGAAAGCAATATAACTTATATTTATCCTCTAGATTGAGTTATCTCAAACTGTGGTTGCAGCTAAGGACTCTTTATAATCCATGAAGGTATGTAAAATAACAATTTTAGCACAAAGCAATGAGAGAAGTTAATTCTCAATAACGGAGTCATTTGTTGATAATTCTAAGCATGCTCACACACCAAAAAGAGATAAATTATATGCTCAGTAGGATCAAATTGCTCTAGGAGGTTTTTTGATATATCAATTAGGTTAAATCTTATTAAGGTTCATCAATTAACATGGTATACTAGGATCAACTTATAGTAGAGTGGTAAAACTAGTCTTTTTGAGATGAAAAAGGATGGGTTTCAATAATTGAGCTTCAATAACAACTAACTTTGGCAACCAGTCAACCAGTTATTGGTCAATCGGTCAACTGATTCCTGAGGTGTTTTAGCAGTCTATCTACTGAAACTGGTACTTCTTGCCTTTTTAAATCACCACCCTATTTAGACTAGTTGAGATATATCCACGAGTTAAGTCAAAATTATGTCATTTCAAGTCACCCCCATCCTCCAACGTATCTTGAGCCATATTGACGTGTTAGGTTAAAGTTTGTATTCTTTTTATCAACCGTTTAGAATGTGTTGGTTTAGGATATATGGTTTTTTAGAGAAAATGTTAAGATAGCATGGACAAGGAATCAAATTATATCACTTCCTAAACCCGACATATGATCTACAAAGCATCTTTGAAACTTTCCAAATTTCAATGAATTCTTTGTTGTTTTCTTTTCATTGATTTATTTTGTGCTTAACATGAGTATGTTGATTACAATCCTACAATACAATTGCAAAGTGCAATTTAACAACGTTGTTTGTTATCATCAACATGGCTGTCAAGATGACCAGGGTATGAAATTTTTGCTTACATTACTATCTCTCATGATTGGCTACTTATCTTTTATACAAAGTAATTTTTACAATTTGAAGTCATTACTAATCTATTACCCTTTATCCTCTCTCTATAGGTGCAATTTCTTGAACTATAGACGAAACATGGCATGCTTTCATTGCGATCACCAGCGTCCCCCTGATGAATATACAGAAAGTCAAGTGCATACAAGAGATACAAGAGATTATAGTCCAAACACAAGATTGGAGCGGACTACCAGATTGCAAAATGTCTCTTCAGCCTGGAATTTTGACTTTGATGACAATGAATCTGATGGAGCTGATGTTGCAGCGTTTGAGTTTGCAGATCCCCATAAGAATGATCAAGGTTCTTTGGGCAATCAGTCTTATAGGGGAACTGATTTGGAATATAAAGATGATATGGTACATAATGTCAGGGTGTCAAGAACCACAGAACAAGACCACCACTTTAAGGAAGATAATAAAAGGAAATCTGCCTTGGACTCTCGTAGAACAGGATTTGATGATTTTGATGAAGAAGAGGATGATGATGTAGACAGTTATGAACTTGATAGGACCCAAGCAAGCGAGGTTTCTCGGATGAATTTTTCGGAGCTAGAAAAGGCATCTGATTCTGAAGGTTCGGAAGCATTTGATCATTATATAAACTCAAAAAATCATGCTTCAAAAGATACTATGTCCGATTCTGAGGATGAAGGTACTGCTGAACATCCTTATTGGAGACCTGGTCATGATGCAGATTCTGATCAGAAGGCTGGTGGCAGGGGTCACCTGCGACGTAGGGAGATGCCATTTGGGTCAGATGATGACTTCAAATCTGATTCTGATGAAATGGACGACAGTTTAGGGTCAAGATATGGGAAAGGTCACCAAGGAAATCTAGGTAGGGCCAGGGAACGAAAATTTGCCAATTCTGGTGACAGGTACCCTGCTGGTATGGTGTCTGATGATGATGACTTATCCAGAGATAGTAAGAGAGGAAAATTCTCTTCTAGAGGCTCACAGAGAGAATTTGGAGCTTCTGATAGAATGGGCAGCAGGAGGAATTCTTCCACTCGCGGCAATTCTGGTTCTTCTAGAGGACCACGCGTGCATGGAAATGGTGACAGGTTCGCTTCTGGTATGGTGTCCGACGATGATGACTATTCGTCCAGAGGTAGCAAGAGGGGGCAATCCTCTTCTAGAGGCTCACAAAGAGAATTTGGAGCTTCTGATAGAATGGGCAGCAGGAGGAATTCTTTTTCTAGAGAATCACGGATGCATGGAAATGGTACTGGAACCAGCCACAGAAGTTTCCGAGAAAATGATGGATTTCAACGATTCGATAGCCGAAGGCGAACTAACGAGGGAGGATTTGGTACATTGGACCAAAAAAGAAATAGGTCTGGTAACGGAACAAGAGGCTCACGAAGAAATGGTAGAGGTATGGATTGGGAGTAATTTCTTCCTAATGGCTTTTCAGACTGAGGGTTGGAACAGAACTGATGACAATGGCAAGTGCTTGTACCTCACATGTCCAATGCTGCTGCATTGAGTAGCCTTACATGCCTTAGCATTGCAACTCTGAGACCTCCATTGAAATATGCTATCTTTTCCGAATGACCGAATTCTTAATTTCTTAACTATTTTATTGAAGGTGAGAGTATTTAGTTTCCTCCACACTGAGAGATGTATTTTTTTTAATGAAAATGTGTTATAATCTGCCTTTGTTTATCCAGATGATACATGCACCCTGCTACAATGAAATTCTTGTCACTTGATAGGAGTTGATAAGCATAAAGATATCCTTCAGTCCTGACCAAAGCAAGCTGCATCTCTTTCACCAGCCGTGAGACTTCTTTTTCACTTATTACTTTCTTCCATTTTGACAAACTGCTAGATTATGAGCATTGAACATGCCAAAAAAAAAAGTGAAAAAAATCGATCAGACCTATCAGAATAAAATCCCAGCCCCTGTATCAGTTCCATCACGCACAGGCATGTCAAGAATTTGTTCTTGTTGGGTATCTGTTGAAGATAATATTCATGGCCTTAGTCTTTATCATCTTTGGTGATATTGTGATCAGGGATTTAAATTGCAGAAGTAGTAGATTTAAAGTGGCTGGATTCTTTCTTGAGATCATGTATTGACGGCAGTTTAGTACGTTGGTTGTCCTTTTTTCCCTTGTGCCGCCAACTGATCTTGGGCCGCGGTATTTAAATTGCAGAAATAGTAGATGCTTTAATCCTAATAACGTGAATATTCTTTGCTGTTGATTGGATGCTAAAGTATAGTTGACAATATATATATATATAATCAGTGGATGATAAGACAAGTCATGTCACTTACCATCCATGCAATGTAATCGATTTGACTCGGGCACAATTTATTTAATTAATCATGTCAATAATATGTTTGACAGATCATGAGTTCTCCTCGTTTAGAATACTTTCGACTTTGTAGAATTTTGAATTGCCCTGTTTTTTCTCTAGTTTTTTTTTTGAGGTGGAGATTTAGTCATTTTAAACAAATAAAAATAGTATTTTTATGATTTTTTTCTGTATTATTTGTTTTTCTTTTGTTTTCTATTTTTTAGAGTTTGAACTTCTTGAAACTTATATCCATTTTTATTTAATATAAGTAGAGGTAGAAATTTAAATTTGTTAAAATAAACAAGGTTTAGAAGTTCATTAACAGACATGGCTAATTGTTACTATGAAACATGTTAAACTAGAAAGAAAAAAAAACTTTTTAATATTCAAGATAATTAAAAGTTAATTATGGGCAGAAACATATCACAAAGGAAGACTACTATCTCTAGATCTCAAGAGAGAAGATTGATGAGCCAATTCACAAAAGATATTGATTTCTAATTAACATGCTAAAAAGCTTTGTAATTTCCTTAGTAATATTTGAGACTAGTTAAGAAAAGTCTAATTAGCATCAATTACCTCATGTGAAAAATTACATGAAGTAATCTCATGAGTAAGCTTTTCTTTCAAGTCATACATCTCTATACTTTATTTATTTATTTTTTTTGCATTTGGCTTTATTGAGTTAAGCAAGATCTACTTGTCAAACCCAAAGCGCACCAGCATCACGAAGAAGAGGGACCAGCCTGCCCCCGAGGTGCAATGACATGATTTTGTCGGTCGATCCAATCAACTTCCCTCCAATGAACACGATCGGCACCGGTGAGTTTCGCCCCACGAGCTTAGCTAGAGCTTTCTCCATCTCTCGCCCCCACGGGACCTCGTCAAGCTCATGGATGGCGGCATTGACACCAAGGTCATGGAAGAGGCTCTTTACGGTGTGGCACATACAACACGAGCTCAAGCTAAACACGACGACTGCCCTTTGCGACGCCAACTTCATCACCTTGTCCATTGCTATGCACAATGAAACCTACTAGGCTACAACCAAACAAATCCAAGTGTTGGAGGATTAGGCTTGTTGCTTGACTTCTCTCTTGTGTAGGCTTGCTTTTATAGAGAGGAGAAGTAAACAAAGATTGAAAAGTGTTTAGATTTTTATTATTATTATTTTTTATCATTGCATTGATATTGACATTTTGATTTGGATAATAGCAATTTTACTTTTTGTGGGGTGGTATGAGATTGAGGAATATTTTGGTAGCTATCTAGTGAATATATCAGTTGACTTCTAGATTCCAAATGCCTTGTCATTTTGATAAAGTTTCAAGCACTTGTTTTTTTTTTTTTTCACTATGGAGGATGCTCATTTTGGAGCTACCGGACCTTCACCTTGTGAGGTTTGAGAAAATTAGGGGAAGCTTCAAGACTTACTAATCATATATACATCGAATGGAAGAATAAGACTAAAAGATTAACATGTAAATTTAGTTGAACTAAACATTCCCTTTTACCACTTGTATTGAGATTCATAACACTTTGTAAGCTTAAACTAACATGGTACTCTTGTGAGGTAATGTTAAATAAAAATAGTAGATAATTATAGATTTAGGTATGGAGTCCGGGGAAAGATTCATTGTACATAATTATATTCTACCTTTTATAAAAAGTTATTTCTAAAATTTGAATCCATCACTTTTTAATCATAAAATAATAATTCTACTGTTGTTCTAAGACCTTCAAATAAATGGTTCTTAAGTGTCTTTTATTTTAGTGTTATACTGTCATCAGGTGAAATATCTTTTGACATGTGAAAATTGCACCCTAAGGGCGTGACAGCTAATATAACCAACTGGATTGAATTGACATAATATCTTATAGATGCCATAGAGTATAGGTCCCTAAACCCTAAACCTTGGTACATTTTATTAAATCTAGCAAAATATATATATATATATATATATATATTACAAAATAAAATATTTTTTCTAATGATTTTGAAGGAATCTTTGTGCAACACGGCCAATCATCTTTATGTTAAGATAAAGTCTACAAAATATATAAGTTTATATATATCATAAGATAAACCTAGAATTTTGAAGAAAGGAGATTGATGAACTTATTCTGTTTTCTCATTGCCTTTGAAAGATACCTCCATATCTACTGATCACGGAGATCAGGGGATGTGGTTGCTCCTGCACTATCAAAATCTCTGCCCCAGGAATCCATCAACCTCACTTGATTTGGACTGCGTGATCCAATCCAACTCAATCTGACTCATGCGAGGGAATACAATTCCTTGTAGGGACAGAGGCGTGTCGTGTATCCCTATTTTGCGTTCCCTCGGTGTATAAGGATTTCGTTTGGATATCTAACCGCTCGAGATAACAATCGATGGCTATATCTGTCGCAAGGCGACCCACACTCTTCTTGGAAGGGACTAAATCACTGGGGCTTCATCTAGTAACAATAGCGCATACACGGAACAATCGATGACTATATCAGATATATGCAATATGTTTCACTCATCTAGCACTTGACGCTCCTTAATGTGTTTGCAACTTGTCATTTTAAGGTTCGAGCTAAAATTTTGCAACTTTTTCCACTTGATGGTCGACAAGATTCGAAATTCTTAGTAGACTTGCTAAGATGCCATTTATCATGATTGATCTTTAAGCATATGACAAAAATGCCCAAGTTAATGATATTTAAAATATTGAAGTCTTGCATTGAATTATGAAGGAAACCGAGCAATAGTTTCGTTAAGGCTTCTTTGTAGGTCAAACCTAGTAGACGAGAATTCATTACTTACATATAGCCCTATCCCACCTCATTTCCATACCAATTCAATTTCAAAATTTCAAACTCTCAGAATCTAGTGGCTCCAGTGAACAAAAAGGCGAGTCTTTCTTTACATTTTTATGTTACCGAGTTGTATGGAAACATAATGCAGGCATATCCGCGGCGCACAAGGATTAGTTGTGAGGCCAGTCTTCAAAGAGGCTGTGCCAGGCCATAGCCATTCCAGCAATGTGTATGTGAGAACCGGAGGCGGCGGTTCGACCTGAAATGAGAGATATAGTGGCTCTCATTCTTATCTACACAAACTCATGAACCCAATCACATAGCTTTGAATACAACTAAGGAGCAGGTGTTTCTGTCCATAGAGCAGAGGAGAGGGTAATAGGAATCAACATGAAGCTCAATTACAGTTGTGACCGATAGCATACAACGTGTTAAGCAAATATCATCATTGCAATTGGAATGTCAAAATGAAAGAAGATAGAAATGAGGATCCTGCATCCGCATGGTCGGAACAATTTTGCAAAGGGTGAACTCTCTATGATTGCCCACACTATTCGGAGGACACATGGTCAGAAAAAAAACAGATGATAAACCTAGTTAGCTATGGGATGAGTGACCCGCCCCATGACCCAGAAGCCTAACTTCCTTAGTTACGTACCCCATTTCGAGAAAATGCATAGTTGGAACTTGGAACAAGAATACACAAACTAATAAAATGAACATGATTGAAGACTTCAAATACAATAACGTTATGACATACAAACTTTGGATGAAATAAAGTGTCTATAACAGCATATCAATAAGGTTACTCAGAGATTAATTGGGTGTAGAAGAATTTGAATAAGTTGAAGGAAGCTACTTTTAACTCTCTCGGTAATAACTGCTCCAACATTTGACAATGTTCAAGTAATGAACAAATTTCTGGTTCAAAGGGTCTGCATCTCATCAAACTGGTGTGATGCTCTGGTCTCTGTGTTTCCTTGGTAGCATTAGCAGTGGAAAGCTATTTTAAGTTAGTTGGCATAGAGATGTTATATCGTATCATATTAAAATTTTTATATTATATTATATACTGTATTAAAAATTTTGATATTTGAAAACTATATAACAAAATTTTGGTATAGTGAATTTTTAGTATGCTTAAATTATATACTGTTCATATTAAAATTATTCAGTATTTCAATATTTTCAGTATATCAAAATTATAAAATATATACATATTTATTCATTTTGATATTTATCATAAATTATAATGGTACTGAATTTAAAAAATTAGTAACATTGTATTAATGATTTTTGAAAACTAATAATAAAGTGGTACTGATTTTTTAAAAATGAGTAATAATAAATTCGCGACACTATGTTGTTGGTTTTCAAAAATAATTAATATTATGTTGACGATTTTCAAAATTTGATAATTTATAAAAGAATTATTCGATATTTTGGTATATATATAAAAAAGTAAATCTTATATTGATATCAATATCAAAAAAATCAGTATGGTATAATACTGTACCAATATTTTTAATATATCAAAATTTTTAATATAAACAATATATATCAATACGATATATGCAGTATACCAAAATTTTTAATATTTTCCGCACATCTAAAAACCGGCATCTCGTTGTACACTATAAGAGAGACATTTTAACAACCGAATTAGTGACCAAATAAATATCCGACTCTATCTAATTAGAAACTATTTTTTTTTTTAAATTCGGTCTTTAATATATATGGTGACCGAATAATATTCGGTATCTATTTAACGATCGAAAATAAATCGGTCTATAATTAGCCAATGAATAAAATTCGGTTAATAATTTAGGAACCGATGTAAAATCCGGTCACTAATTTAGGGATTAAAAATTGTTCACTAATTAGAGACGAGATTTTACACCGTCTCTAAATTAAATTAAATTAAATTAAATAAAACTAACATTTACTTTAAATGGATAATTTAATCTGAAACAAAATAGTAGAAATAAGAGATTGATTAGTAAGAGCGAACTGTGCAGATCATGTGGTTAGTTTGGGATAAAATGTACAATTCTAAATACTCATTTGATTAAGATCTAATGACATGAAGAGTTAGTTAAAAGTTTACACCCTTCACATACTTTTTTAAAAAGGTTGATCCGATAATCCTAAGATATTGCCACTATGTGTTTCTAATTATCATACTAAAGCTTATTATATGATCATTTACTTCTAGGTGAAACTATTAGTGGACTAAATTAATCACTACGGAAACTCTAATTATTACATTCTCATAAACACCATTATTAATTAAGTTGTATATCAATAGTCCTAATTATATTAGCTTTAAGGAAAATGTATGTTGTTCGTTACAAACATAAAGTGAAGGTCATCAATCACAATATTTTAAAGTAATTATTCTGTAAATTTAAATGCGATCAATGACGGCATAAGTGTTAGAGAACCAAAGAAAAATTTAAACTGATTTATAAGTGGCAAGCTAGAAACCTTAAACAAAGTAAATTCAACACAATTAAAATAATATCTACACCAATCATTAATATCAATACTAATCAAAATAATATTATTAACCACATCCAAATATACATATTTACCATATCAATACTAATTCAAGTATATATATTGATCAAAATGTGGAAGCAATATACATTGAAGTTCAATGATATTAATCAAAATCTTCCTTATTAACTACAAATATCTCAATTTATTGTCCAATTTTCAAAGTTCCAACATTTTTTTTACGATTTTTCTTAATTTACAATTGCAGATAGGCAAATTCATTTTTCTCTTTCCCAGCTCTTCCAAAAATGGTGCAACAGCTCTAATAGTCATGACTATAATTACAATATTAAGGCCATAACAATTGGTTTGAAAAGACATGAATGTCATGTTGTATGATAGTCCTATAAGACAATAAACATAGAATAGATATAAAATTTTGCTCACGTGCACCATCCACCTATCATGAACATGAAAATTGTATCTCAATACACACAACCCATACATTCAGCTACAGAATCTAATTAAGTTTCCACAAACTATTTAGAAAAACTAAATAATGAATAAAAAACAAGTTTATAGCAAAAATTTTCACTTAACAGATAGATAAACGATCTAACAAAGGAGTACATCAATATAAAAAGGTAGGTAAAAGAAATAAATAGTCATGTATGATTAAGATCAAACAATATTAATCAATAATCAAAATAGATAGTCATTTGCAATATATATAAAAAACAAAGTTATTTACTTTTACGAGCAAGTCACTCTCAATTTAGTGTGAATATGAGGGAGTTTGCTAATGTATGGTCCCTTATCCATCAAGAAGAATATTGAGGCATTCAAATCTGACAGAGAACCATACTCCATAACATAATTAATTAGAATGGTAACAACTAATTCCTAGATTACTACCCAACAATTAATTAAAAGCATGCCACAAAGGTGAGAAAAAAGAAAGGAAGAAAAATCACTCGCCACGGCACGCTAGACTAATTAAAAAATTCCCTATTTAGAACTCTTCTCCCCTCCAACATAAACTTTTAAAGGAGACATTTTCCACTAAAACTTGAAGGAAGGCACATGGCCAATTGGTAGCCCAACTCTGAGAAGTCACAAAATGAACAAATCGGGTGTACCAAAATTAGAAGCCGCTTGTGGGTCCAGATTGTTTGTTTTTGTTTTTCCTTACTCTAGTCTTTAAACATATTTATGTATTCCTCTTGAGCACAAAAAAACCATAAATGATGGCTTCACTGATCTAGGTTTTAAATTTAAAAGCAAGTATAAAAACAATATGAAGTCTTATACAAGTATTAAATGGAATCAGTTTATAATTGACTACATCTCAAATTGAACTACATCTCAAATGGAATCAGTATAGAAACAATCTTAAGGCTTGTACGATGGAGAAAGAGTAAATAATACACGAACTACATCTCAAATTGAACTAATAATGCATATAAATTAAAAAAAAAAGTAAAAGTAGGAGTCATGATAAATAAATGAAAAATTGAAACAAGAAATCACCTGCAAAGAACTCTAAATCAGTCTCTTCTCTAGGTAATATATCATAAATAAATAATAAATATTAATTAAAAATTATCTTGTAGAATTTTTTGATAATTTTTTTTTAAAAAAAATTAGGATTTAAATTGAATTCGTATAGTATATTTAAGAAGATAAAAATATTGAGTGAAATATTATTTGAATAGTAGTATGGAAGTTGATTGATTTATAAATATCAAAACCTAAATTCTTTTTCTCCTCTCGTCACTATTTCGCCCGATCCCCCATTTCTCTCCATATTCCCTTCTCCCTCGCGTCTCCACCACCGTTTCCCATCGTCGACGCCGACCCCTCTCGTCGCCCTCTTTCTCCGCCGATCCACCGCCATCTCCTCGCCTCCTTCCTCTTCACGCACGCGCGACTCCCCCTGCGGCCGTCGCCGCGCCCGAGGCCCGCAAGCCCCCACCGACGGGGCTCCGATTCCCTGCCACCCCTTCCACCTGCCTCGATCGCGCCCCATCACCAGTATCCATTCCAACAGCGTCTCCGCCCTGCCGACGCCTCCCCATTGCTCCGGCCAGCGGCCTTCCTCTTCCTTTTTGCGTGCCCAACACACACGCGCGCCGTGAGCCCTAACCTTAATCCATCGCTGCCTTTCCTCTACTCCGACTGCCGCAGCCCCTGCAGTCAGACGCGGCCGGATATCCGTGGCCACCACAGCCGGTTAGTGACCACTGGTTGCTGGATTCTTCTACCGGTGCTGTCTTTCCTTCGTGACCAGAAGGTGGCGATTAGTGGACGATCAGACCTTTGGAGCTGAACGCCGCTTGTCCCCGCTGTGAATCATTGCTGGAGAAGAAGAGGCCGAAGGGTAACGAGTTTCTTGACAAGCTTTGTTGACCTATCTTAGTTCTGATTAGAAATTGGAATTCGAATGGGATGTGTTGATTTGGGTAAATCCTGGATTAATCAGAATTATTGTTTAATTAAATAGGGTGAAGGAAATTGTGAGATAATTAGGTTGGATTAATTAAGGTTTGGTTTGTGTTATCCTATCTACGTTAGATCTAGGTATTGATTGTGCTACTTATTCCAGGTTTCTGATTCGAGATAGGAGCTTAGATTGGAAGACATTCAGCACGATTTACATTTGAGACGGGTATTCTTTTCCCTTGCTCTCATTACTATGTTGACCTTAGTGCATAGTTTATTACTTTGGTTGGTAGCAGTATTTACTTTGACTCTATTTGCATTACTTCACGAGTTTGATACTTATTTTCTTGATCTTTGAGTTGATCAATTTGTATCCATGTAGTCTCATTTTGTTTTCATACCTTGTAATTGTACGCACGTGTGTGGTGTGTAAAGTAATATGATTGACGTGTAGCTATTTATATCTTGTAGTTGTGCACATGTGTATAGTGTGTACAATAGAAGGATGCTTATGTTTTGTGATTCATATTTTGTAGTTGTTCACATGTGTGTGGTGTGTATAGTAGGAAGATTGTCATTTTAAATATTCACATCTTGTAGATATACACACGTGCTCATTATAACCATACATATTTTGTTAGTGGTACACACTGAGTGGCGTGTGTAGTTGATAGTTTATCATGCTAGTTGTGATTGGACACCGTTGCATAGAGTTCATATACTCCTGTAGTGGTGGTCATTTACTATATTGGCCGCATTGCACTGCTTTCCTGATGCTCATGTCTCCCCTATGATGTTGAGAGAGTTGACGACCATGTCTCCTACTAGTGGGAGTCATCAGTGATTGTTAGTATATCATGACGACCATGTCTCCCCTATGATGTTGAGAGAGTTGATAGTGATCAGTATTTCCTATCGGCCATGTCTCCTACTAGTGAGAGTCATCAGTGACAGTATATCATGACGACCATGTCTCCCCTATGATGTTGAGAGAGTTGACTCAGTATATGAGTATATCTTATTGACTATGTCTCCCACTAGTGGGAGTCGTCAATGACTGTTAGGGTGCGTTTGGTTCGGCATAATAGTTGATAACTTTGGTATCGAACTAAGGTTATATTGTTTAACTTTGTTTGGTTTAGGTAATAAATGATTCCCATGTAATCAATCGCTCCCACTACATCAGCAAATGCCATCAAAACTAGGAATGAGATTACCTCCAAAATAGGTGGTTTTTGCTGATTTCAAGGTTAATAGAAATTTTTTCCCAAAATTATCCTCCCTTCACTCGGTCTTCCTCTACAATAACCTCCTCTCTGCTGCATTCCCTGCTGCTGCTTGCGTCGCCCTCTGCCTCTATAATCTCGACCTCTTTGGGAACACCATCGCTAGCCAGGGTGCGGCGGACGAGTAGGACCTGTGTGCGTAGATCTTTGCTGTGCTCTCCCTCACCATGGAGGAGCCTCTATTGCTGTTGTGGAGGAGGGCGAAGAAGCTGGCGGTGTGGCTACCTTCACTGTTGCCCTCCCCCGCCAATAATTGCCCCTCAAGCCTGTGTTTGTCACCAATCTTGCGATGGAAAGGTGTTGGCTAATGTGAGCAGGGTCGGTGGAGAGGCTTGCTTGCTATAGCATGCCATCTTTTTGGTTGGTCTCGCCTTTGCTTTAATACCGGACAGGGTGGGAGAGAGGTAGCTTCTTTGGTATTCCTTTGAAATATTTATGATTTCGACGTACACATCATCATTCAAATATCTCATTCTTAAAATATCTCAGATCTCATGATCAAATATTTCGCCAATCAAATATTTATGGGTCTTATCCATCAAATATCTCTTAAATATCTCAAATATTCCAAATATCTCCACGTTGACATCATCTTTTGGTATTTTTTTTTGTTTTATTTAAAACAAAAAAGAAGGGGGATATTTGAGACATCCCAAATATCTCAAAATAAAATGTTTTGCTCGGTGATTTTAAATATCTCTAAAATATCCTCTTATGGGGGATATTTGAGATGAGGATATTTGGAGAATATCCTCTCCAAATATCCCCATGGTTGTCGTTGTATCTAAAATAAATAAATAAATAAAAATTATTAAAGAAAGGGGTGGAGTTGTAGTTTTTAAAACATAGCCTTTTGCAACCGCGTTGGAAAGTTTCTAAATATCTAAATCATCTATTTTTTTTTTTCAAAATTATAAAATCATGTATCCAATATCCATTTTACCTCTCCTCTCATTTGCCGAATCGATTGTTACGTAGTATAATCGATTCAGACATAATTTTTTTTAAACTATTAAAAAATCGTCTATGATAAAAAATTCATTGTTCTCAATATATTATGTCAAATTAATATTTGAGAGCATGAATATAATCAGGAAAACTAGACGAACACATAGGACTTGATTTTATGTCATTCCGAGCTCTCTACGTCCATCAGCCGGTTTCAACCAAAATCGGCTAATAGACCTAAATAGCTCGGAATGTCATATAACCAAGTCCTATAGTTTCGTCTAGTTTTACTGATTATATACATGCCCACGAACATCAATTTAACACATTATATTTAGAATAGTAAATTTTTAATCATTGATTTTTTTAATCATTTAAAAAATATATGTCTGAATCGATTGCTATGGAAATGACCGGAGGGGCAAAATAGAGGTGGGATACGTGATAATTTTGAAACTAGGGTCATTTGGATATTTTAGAAACTTAAGCAGTTCGGTAATTTGCAGCATGGAGCTTTAAGACCCATCGTGTTTTTCTCTTTCCCGTGCCTTCTTCCCCGTCAACGCTACGCTACCTCTTATTCTCTCAAACCCTAATTCTCTTCATCACTCGAATAAAACTCCATAAAATTTCCCTCACGCCACCGCCGCTCGTCGTTTAGTGAGATCAAATTAGGTACTAGGTGCAACTCTGATAAATCTCTTCAATTTCTTAAGATGACAAATATGCTTTGATGGCTTTATCTTAAGATGAAAGTTTACAATGGTGATAAGAGATTAATATTGTCAATCTTATTCCCAAAGAGTGTATTATGCATACAAATGCTCTGTTTTCTTTTTGTATTAAAGCACTAGTTTTTTCCTTACCCTGGAGCTCTAGATAGAGATTACTTGTACTTGGATTTAGCATTGGGTTGGATTTGCACTTTTTACCTCTTGATTAGGACTTTTTGAATGAGGATGAATGAAAATGAGTTATGAGTTGTATAACGAGCAGAGATTGCCATGCTTATTTTGAAATATAGTTAGTTGAACATGGAAAGGTAGTTTGTTGGAACAAAACAATAATGACACATTTTTAGAATATAAATACTCACAGAGGATCCTTGTTATTTGCTTTGATAAATTTCAAGTTTTTTTTGAAAGAAGTAATACATATTGAACTATTTTATGTTGTGTTGATTTTGGAATTGTTAAAAAAAAATTATTTCATATTTATTTGGCATCTTACTTAAGGGAAAATGCTAGTTCCCCTAGTGGTAGTAGGGCTAAAGGGTGACTGCATTTGGTGGTTTTGGATCGAGTCTCAGATGATTTTCTCTATTCCCAAATAAATAATAGCCTCTTTGAGTCTATTGTGCAGATTTGCTACATAGAAATGACACATGAGAAGCAACACCCTATTCTACTTGATTATGTCTCTCGGTATCCACTTCCTCATGGTTTGTATTTCGCCTGTCACTAACTAATCTTTTTACCATATTTGTTTATCTCTTTAGCTCACATTGATCTTGTTTGTGACTCTTAGGTGTGCGATTCACATATGGAACTGCTGGATTTCGTTCAGAGGGGTCGATATTGGCTTCGACTGTCTTTCGAGCTGGCATTTTGGCAGCATTGAGGTCACTCAAGACTGGATCCACAGTTGGCCTGATGCTTACCGCTTCCCACAACCCCATCTCAGACAATGGTGTGAAGATTGCTGATCCTGATGGTGGGATGATGATACAACAGTGGGAGCCATTCGCTGATGCCCTTATCAATGCCCCAGACCCTGAGCATTTACTCCAAGTTAGTACTTTATTCCATTGCACCCTGGTGCGAGCATATACCTCTGACATGCAAAATTTTGCATTTATGCTAATTTGTCTTTAAATTAGCAAGTTTTGTGTTCTCTTTTCTTCTACATTGCTGCTTGCCATCTTGCAAAGTATCATTCTTTATTTTGTATTATGTATTTTTGATGCTTCCTCTAAGCGATGCCTCTTGTATTCAGTTGGTTATCCAATTTGTTAAGGAGGAGAACATACCATTTGGTGGAGTACAATTGGCCAACATATTGATAGGAAGAGATACAAGACCAAGTGGAGATGCTCTCCTGGAAGCTGCAAAACAGGTACTTGCTGTTAATTTAACTACGGATACCATCAATTTATACAGTGCTAATATGTTCGATAATGTAATTAGCACTTGTGTGGGTGAAGGGGATCAATTCTGTAGTTGGTGCTGTTGCGATTGACATGGGTATCTTGACAACTCCACAACTTCATTGGATGGTTAGAAACATAAATAAGGGCACGAGGTCATCAGAGTCAGATTACATGGAGCAATTAGCCAAATCTTTTAGGTTAGTTGGGATCACCTTATGTCAAACTTTTAGTAGAACTAATTAATAATTTAAATATCGGGATGTAGGTGTCTAGTGAACCTGGCTCCTAATAATGCTATGGAATCCAAACTGGTGGTAGATGGAGCAAATGGTGTCGGTGGAGAAAAGCTTCAACAGCTGAAGAAAATTTTGAGCGGACTGGATATTTGTGTCAGGAATACAGGTAAGGAAGGAGAAGGGCTGCTTAATGAAGGTTGCGGTGCCGATTACGTGCAGAAGGAGAAAGCTATTCCATCTAGCTTTGGCCTTGATGATGTAGGAATGAAGTAATGTTGCTAGCTAATGTTCTCATGTCTATTTATCTCCTTGCTCTTTTTTTATTCAATTCATTGGCAACTTCTTAGACAGATGTAGCTTTTCAGGTGTGCTAGTTTGGATGGGGATGGTGATCGTCTTGTGTACTTTATACCATCAGCAAGCAGCAAAAATGTGGATCTCGTTGACGGAGATAAGATATTAACCCTATTTGCTTTGTTTATTAAGGAACAACTAGATTTCCTCTACAATGAACAAGGTTTAGATAATAAAGAAGCAGTAAGTCTTGGTGTTGTTCAGACAGCATATGCAAATGGTGCCTCAACCGCTTATCTTAAGCAGTTAGGTCTAGAGGTGGTGCTTGCTCCTACTGGTGTAAAATATCTACACAAGGAAGCTGCAACATTTGACGTTGGAATCTATTTTGAGGCAAATGGGCATGGAACAATACTCTTCTCAGAAAAGTTTCTCTCCCATTTGCAGGCTAGGAGTGATGAACTTTCTTCTACTGCTTCAGGTCCATTGACAATGTAATTACTTTCTGCATTGCCATTTCTGTGAGCTCTTGTAACTGTTGTTGCCTGCTTAGCAGGTTCTGAAAGCCACAAGTCTGGTTTAAGATTGTTGGAGGTCAGTCGGTTGATCAATCAAGCAGTAGGTGATGCTCTTAGTGGATTGCTCTTGGTAGAAGCTGTGTTACAATACAAGGGATGGTCAATCAAAGCTTGGAATGAGCTTTATCAAGATCTGCCTAGTAGACAGCTAAAGGTATGAAGCATGCATCCTCTTGCACACAGATGGATGACATACTCTTCAATTAATGAAACTCTTTCAGTTTTCAATTACATAAAGTGTACGAGCAAATATTTATGATTGCTATGAAGACGCTCTCAATTTAAGTATACTAGCAGTTGAAATCCTCATTCCCTAAAATCCAACTTGGGTTTAATATTCATTTTGGCAAACAAACAAACAATGATGGATTTTGTCACAAAACTGGTTTGCATTATAGAAAATGCCAATTCTTTGGCATTGCAAAACCTTTTCTCCCTGCCGCAATCAAAGCAAGCTAGCATAGTTTTGAACAAGAGTAAAAAATTTCTCTGACTGAACCTAAGCTAAATGGGAATGGATCTAGCTCTTTGATTAGGTCTCTAGAAGATTTTGTGAAAGTGGATACCATTTCTAATTAAATGTATTAATGATTCTAGAATCACAAAGCTGGCACCAGGATCTTTAGATGAAGTTTCATTTGAACCGCTAGACAAATTTCATACAAAAGTCATCTCTTGAACTGCCTAATGTTCTTGAATACTCAGTTTGATCTATTATGGTAGTGCTTAAGTTTCATACAGAAAGTCATATCATGAATGCCTTTTCTAAATTCTTCCAATGTTATTCAATACTTCATTTAGTTTGCCATTAGGTTTCTTCTTGCAAATCAGCTACTGCAAAGTTTTTATTTTGTCAACTATGCCAGTAGAACAACCTTTTATTTCTGTTAGCACTCAATATTTTGTATATTTAGGCCAAAGTTGCCGACCGAAATGCTGTAGTCACTGCAAATGCGGAAACAAAGGTTGTCAAGCCACCAGGCCTACAAGAGTTAATAGATGAGGAAACAGGTTAGAAATTTCAACCATGAATGTTCCTGCAGTACACCAACGTGCCAATTGAGCTCATATCTATTCTTTCCTCTTACTCTCTGTTTTTATTGATATTGATAGCTAAATACCCCTGTGGACGATGTTTCGTTCGGCCTTCTGGTACAGAGGACGTAGTTCGTGTATATGCTGAGGCATCCACACAAGAAGCAGCTGATAGTCTTGCCCAATCTGCAGTTCAACTTGTTGATCGTTTCCTTGGGTTTGCCGGCTCCCACCAGAAGGCTTGAACAGCGAATCAGAAGCCTTTTTTTATTCTCAAACTAGTCTTATCATCAGACTGAGAAGCGGTAATTTAGAGTTCATATTTGTTAATTGCCTATTTTTTCCCTGAAAAAATAAGGATCTCCTAGATACTAAGCCGTTGCTACTTGGCCTACTTTCTGTTTGCAATTACATATCTGAAGTTAAACACTTCATTATTTAATTTGAGAAGACAATAGGAATGTCGGATGGTTAATCCGTCTGTTGTATTGAACCATTTCTCAGACAAAGCTTTGTTGGTTATGTTCTGATTGAGGTTGATAATGTTCGAGTATTGATTTTCCTGAACTAAGTATAAGAAGAAGGTTTTCAGGTATTTTGAGTCTCAATTTTGATAAATTAATAGTTGTTGACTTAAGAATGCAGGCTGATGGTCCGGGTGAGTGTTTCTTGATTTATTCTAGTGGATGAGAAATATTCGTAGGACCGGACTTTTCGATAAATTTTTTTTAAAAGAATAAAAAAAAATCATGTTTTGAATTATTCAAATTAAATTTTTAAATAAATTATTAATACAAAGACACTTCAAAATCCTTCTTTTATTTTTAATATATTTTTAAAAATGTTTCACTTATTTTAATTAAAATTATTTAATAATATTTAATATGTTATTTGGATAAAATTATTATAGAAATAAAATATTTTAAGAATAAAAAATAGAATAACCTTTTTTTTCGATATTTTAAATTTGAAATATCCATGAAGCTCTTTTTTAATTTTTGCCATAATAATTTTATCATATATGTAATCTCATTATAGACGTTCTTATAAGACCGTGAAAGTATTTAAATATATTTGTGGCATATAATAATATTTTCATAAAATACGATGCACAGACAGAACCCCACTTTACTAAAATATTTTATACATATCATACATCAAATTATAATTATTGTCTCCAAAGATAATATTTATATTGGTCATAATTATTCAACGATTGAATGCAGCATTTGATCCACTCCACTTTTGTCGACAACGAAAATGAATAAAAGATAAAAAAAAATTATGACCAAAATGGTGTAGTTGTCTCATCTTGAAATTTCTTAGGGGCCAGAATTTGATAATGGACATTTTAAAAAAAATTTACACCCGAGGAAGATTCTTTCCACACCGCTATTCCTGATTAGTCACGCGATCTCGCAATACGATGACCGCCGGTGTATTCACCCTTTTTCTTATATATTATAATTAATTTAAATTTTGAAATATGATGTGATAAATTTTTATGGTAAAATGTAATTATACTAATCTCATATATCCATTAGTGAAGGAAGGTAAATTATAATTTTAATTTATAATCAATCAAACGTCAAATGGTTAACAGTGCATGAAATTTGTTCCCGAGAATATACATTATTTTAGATATTTTGTTTTAGGTTATGTGAAGTATTCTTGAGATATTGAGAATCACTCTAATCCTTACTCTTACCGACGGTTAGCCTATCTCGTCTGTGATCAGCGGTCCTTGAGTTAGACTTTGTTGGTTTTTTTCCTATTTAATGGCGATTAGTTTCCACTCGCTGATTCACACACTGCTTCGGGAACCTTCTCTCTCTCCCATTTCCAATCTTTCGGAAAAAAGAGGGGTCGCCTGAGGTAAATCTCATTTCTTTTTCCCCTATAGTTTAATCCATTTATCAAAGGTATACTTTCCGATCTGAAATTTGCCTTCCATCATATTGTTGTTTTGGTTTCGATCCTTAGGTTTTATCGCTTTTTTTTTTTTTTGCTCGATTTTAACTTATGCGGCTGCTTTGATTTGATTTGGTGAAGAAAAAGTGGAGTTTTCTACTGAGATTTGATGGGTTCTCTGTCTATGATGGATCGAGAGCTGAATTCGACTCGCGTTTGATGGTATTTGTTTAGCGTTTAGTCTGGCGATTGTTGAGTTGCTTTTCTTTTTGTATTTGGAAGACGAGATCGATTGCTTCTCAACTAGTGGCGATGCTACTTATTTTGAGACATTTAATGATGTCTTTAACCGTGTGTTTGATGTCTGCTGTGTAGAACACCTAAGGAAATGGTGAAGGCTGTTGCTGTCCTGGGTAGCGGTGAGGGTGTTAAGGGCACAATTTATTTCGTCCAGGAAGGAGATGGTGAGAAATCTCTTGAAATACTACTTGTGGAATGCTAAATTCCTTTCAGATCTAGGGTTTCAGCCATTTTGATTTTTCTGTGAATTTGTGATCCGATCTGATTTTGGGATGTAAATCTCTGTGATAGGTCCAACCACCGTCACCGGATCCATCACTGGCCTCAAGCCTGGGCTTCATGGCTTCCATGTGCATGCTCTTGGAGACACCACCAATGGATGCATGTCAACTGGTAAACTTATTTTCCTTTTCCTTCATGGCGATCTACTGAGTTGCAAGTTTCTGATTGAAAGGATTAAATTACTGATTATGTACTCATGCTCTTGTATACTGCAGGGCCTCATTTTAATCCTGCTGGAAAGGAACATGGTGCTCCTGAAGATGAAAACCGACATGCTGGTGATCTAGGCAATGCCACTGCTGGCGAGGATGGTAAGTTGCTTTATCATCAGCTCCTGATGTTACTTTTGTTATCTATTTTTACCTATTATTTACTATAATGTTTTTTCTCGTAACAGAAAAAAAAAAATCAAACTATGGCTTGATCAACATTTTAAATCCTAGTGTTTTGATTTATTGCCATGTTTCAGGTATTGTTACCATCTCAGTTGTTGATAGCCAGGTGACATTCTGCATCCTTGATTAGTTTTTGTATTACAGCAATTTTTTTTTATTATTATGCTACTATTTTGGTTCAAATTGTATGGAATACTGAGATTATTGTATTTATCAATGCAAATAGATTCCCCTCTCAGGACCGAATTCCATTATTGGGAGAGCTGTTGTTGTCCATGCTGATCCTGATGATCTGGGCAAGGGTAATTCTTACTTTCCTAAAATCTGTGCTAACTGCTTGTTCTATTAGCTCATTATCTTTGTCCACCATTGCCTTAGATTACTCCCACTTTGCAAACTGTGTTATTAAACTATTCTGCTACTTTTGTGTACTTCGGTACAAACATGTGGAGCAATTCTCTCTCTCTCTCTTTTTTCTATCTTAATTATTTGAAACATTTTCTATGTCCTTGTGAATTATCTTTCATGGCATGCAATTCTATTTTGATAACCATAAAGGTTTGTGTTCAAACAAAACCAATGTCTTTGGTATGCATAGCAAGGTCACCGTGCCCATAACTCCCCTCACATTACGACGACTATACTTTGTGGATTAGAGTGTTGGATTATTGGGAAACAATGCACACAAGAAAAAAATGTAAGAAGAATGAGAATGCTAGGATGGATGTGAGACATTACTAGAATATTAGATATAAAAAAATACATCTAAAGACAATTAGGTAATGATAAAACGAGGTCACATAGGTTCAGACTGCACAAACATGTTAAAAGCTGACTACTAAATTCTAGTGATAAAATAGTTAAATTGATTATAATGGTTAATAAAAAAAAACAAAAAGCTTGATAGACCTAAATAATTATCATGCCCCTGGTGAGCCTCTCCCCATTGTTTTACCTAGACACTAGAAAATGCTTGTAAGACATCCATGTTTGAGATTCATAGGATACAAGAGCATTACACACTAGTAGCAAACAAAACAAGAATAATTTATTATAAAAAATAAAACACCATTTATTTGCATTTTTTTAGTCCTAAAGCATCAAGTTAAGTGCTAGTCTCATAATCATCAAAAGAAAGTTTAAGCAAATGAATAACAATAAGACAGGCAAAAAGTTCACAAATCGCAAACTTTTTTAACTCTAGTGGCAATGGTCTTAAAGCAACAAATGTACTAGCACCCAACAATCTTACTCAACACCATTACCACCCCCCTATGGCTGATCTATAAAAGTAATAAATAGTACAGGATGCTAATCAAACTGGTACGAGAGCATTACTAGAGGTCAAAGCAAAATAAGTTTGGTAGAAACAAAGTAAGAATGAATAAATGCAAATGCACCATAACGCAAGCCTTTTCATCTATATAAACAAGAAAATTATACACTGAATATCATATAATCCTCCATGCTCACACATGCAACTCATCCTCTTCATAAAAAAGGATGGGACATCAAAATCAAGCTAAATGGGTCTCTCATTGGAAGTATAATAGTTGTATTAAATACTAATATCCCTACCCTGACTTCTCTCTGCTGCAACTTGTCTACCTAACAGGAAGCACATGCTAAAGTAGAGCGGAACAACAAGATTCATGAAGCCAACCTAAATAGTTGGGGCCAACATGTCTTGTGAATATAGAAGTTGCATTTAAACACTTGCAAGATAAACATGTGCCAAGATAGGCTGTTGTACCCAATGGTCCTCCATGTTCCAAATCCATTATCCTCTTCTTACCTGCTCAACAATAATCACTACTGACGTACATGATATCACATGTATCCTGTGTTTTTGGAGTTAGCGTTGCTGACGAATCATTTACTAAACAAGCATCTTTTTTGAAACTCTCACCAATGATATTTTGGAAATCATTTTGATCTGTTAGATTTCTCTTAGTTTGCCATTTGATTGCTTTTTTTTCCACTCAAACTGATGTATTTTTCTCGTCATTGTAGGATAGTTTTCAGACCCCACTGTTTGATTTTTTATGCTTAGATGCTGCCCTAATTTGCTTAGCTTATTTAGAGACCATGTTTTGTGTCTGTCTGATTCAAGTTAAACTTATGGTTTGATTCCCTATGTAACCTGTAGATACCATCAAAAATACAGACCACTATTCCTATTTTTAAATGCCAATCTATTTTCTCTCACTTCGTTGCTCAAATGCTGTTTGCATAATCCCAAAAGATGATAGTATATTTCAGTATATCTTCATTAAACTTTCTGTCTTGATAATTATGTTTATATAAGAAAGAATTCATACTTGATGTTTCTTCCATTAATAGATATCTAATTTAGCCCAAGCTCATGTTCGTAACATTTTTTAAAAAAAGGAAGAAGGTTCTCTCTTGATTTTATTAGTCATGATAAAGTAAATAGTTGTGTTGGCATTATTGCGTGTTATGCTTGGGATAATAACACATGGAATTTGTACTTTGATTTGTTTGATTGATCTGACTCAGCCTGCATAATTTGCTAGTCACATCTCTCGCATTAGCAATCTAACTAGCAATCGTGTTAATTCCTGGACACAATACTCATAGGATCAAATCTGCTCTAACAAGCCTTCTTGTGTTCTTAGGTGGGCATGAGCTGAGCAAGACCACTGGAAATGCTGGTGGAAGACTTGCCTGCGGTGGGTAGCTTCTTCCATTTCAGCTGATATTCTTCTTTTGTCAATCCATTCCTTTTCCTACAACTTGTGAGTCCTAATTTTCGTACTTTGAGACTAATAACACAATTTTCTTGTTTTCTTGTTTGTTTCGTAGGTATCATTGGGCTTCAAGGTTGAGTTTCATATTCCCAAATCTGTCGGCAATGAATATCCCTTATTGCGTTGCAGCTATCATTTCCTTTTCCAGCTACTCTGTCAGTCTGTCTTAGAACTTGGCTTTCCCTGGTGTCAGAATAGTGTTAAATAACAGGGTAAACATTTGGCTTGCGGAATGCGAACTTAATGATGTAGAACTCTTTATTCAGTACTCTCCTTTTGGATTATATGCAGTTTAAAATTAGTGTTGCTTTCCGTTCTCTTCTGGTTTATTTTGTTTTAAACAAATGAGTTTTTGCAGTTTTAACTCAAATTTGTTGGGCTTGTGTGACGTTAGGATCTAGGGCACAGGATGTGCAATTTGAGCACATTTGGCCGAGCTAAATGCATGCGGCCGTATCATGAAATTATCGCTATTCTTTGAATGCCCCTTTCAGTGCACCGAGGGCGGTACATGAATTGATTACGATTTGATAAAACTTGTTGATGTTTATTTAATTTGTAAATTGTCCTAAAATTTTTAATAGTAAACTAAACTAACACTATAAATTTAGAACAATTTATCCTTATTTAACGGTAATATTTGTGGACAATAAATTTTTTTTATTACTCTATAAATAAATATATATTTTTGAATTAAATAGTTATTATTCAAATCAGTTAATTAAGAACTCAATAACACATAAACAAATTAATTACTTAAGCCAATCGTAAATTGAAAGTTTAATAATATTTAAATTTGAATTATAAATTTGATAACATTTAAGTTTAAAGCTCAAATTCATATAAAATAAATCAAATAAATAAATTAAATTAAACTTAAATAACTATTTCAAAAGTTTAATTCATTTTACGTTGGATTAGACTCGGC
Source organism: Zingiber zerumbet (assembly GCA_037833815.1). Classification (NCBI taxonomy): domain Eukaryota; kingdom Viridiplantae; phylum Streptophyta; class Magnoliopsida; order Zingiberales; family Zingiberaceae; genus Zingiber; species Zingiber zerumbet. The sequence continues at coordinate 1,682 of JBBMJZ010391608.1, read as the reverse complement.
TCAACTAATCATTTTACCTTTGAAACGCCAGCAAAGGGTTATTTATTATTATTATTTTTCAAAACAGATTATCTTACAAGAAATGGAAAAAAAAAGGCTCCCAGCTTATTTTTCCTTTTTATTCCTGCCCCTGCCCCTGCCCCGAATACAACTCGGAGCGCTGTCTATCACAAATACACGGGGGCGAGATCAAGTCGGAGCTCTAAACAATGACCAGCTTCGTGTCCCCGTCGCATCCCGTATGCCTTGCCTTCACACCGTCTTCCAATAATCATTCTCTGCTCTCTTATCCTCCTCCCAATTCGATCGCCTCCCGAAAGCCCCAATTCCACATACTGGGACGGCTCCGACCCAGCATCCTTCAACACCAACCGCCGTGCCTCGCTGCATCCGCCGCCGAAAACGCCCCGGAGGAGGAGGAAGAGGACGCGCCGGTCCAGGAACTCAAGGTTCCCGTCGCTTGGCTGACCCCATCGATTGCCCTACAGGTCTGCCCTAATCATGAAAAATCGATGTTCTTGTCTTCTCTTAGATGAACTGTAACAAAAAAATAAAAAATAAAAAAAGATGCGATTTTTGATCTAGCAAACAGCCGAGATACCACATCTGATCGAAATTTCAGGGACTTCTTCGTTTTCATTCTACTTTCATCAGGAATCGGAGTGGCTCCGAGCCGCTTTGCACAGGTGGTTGGACGACGAATACTGCCCCGAAGAGACCAATGTAGAGATCAGCAAGGTCGCGGCGAGATCGTACCTGGAATCGCTGATGGAGCGGCGGTCGGAGCTGGGCGAGATATTGCTCACGATGGCGAAAGACTTGGAGAGCCAAGTTTCGTTCCGAGAGAGCTTCCATGGGGCGTTCTCATCGGCCAATGCGGCCATCCATTTGATCACTTTGAGGATCGACTCCATGGCCGATTGACCCCGAAACAGATGAGTCTTCTTCGGGAATAATAATAATAGCAAATTACTGAAAAAGAATACACGATTAGCAATGGACCATGTGACGATACAAGTTCATGTATGACTTGAGAGTTTAGAATCACGATTTTTTTTTGGTTGGCACTGTGCATCTGATTTACAGTCCGATTTCATGAAAATTTTCGGTGGAATCTGCCACCAGCGGCTGCACACGGCTGGCCCCGAGACTATTTATGAGAATGTAAATTGGAAAATTGTTGTTGGACGCCGTGGGAAAAGATATTTTTCTCAATGATACGGGATGCGCCATAGCAGTGAAGAGTGGTTAATCGTAGAGATCAAGGTCAAAGAGACATGATCTATAAATCGGGTGAAGCCAGCCAAATGGGGGTAGTAAGGCCGGACGGACGGCATATCCAGCCTCAGCAGACGGGCAATGCTAGACGGGCGGCATGTTCAAATGGCCATGCTCAGTAAACTTACGACTGGAGTTTAGAGGTAAATTGCCTTTTCCACCTCCTCTTACAGCCCACACCCCTCTCTCTCCCCTATTAAATGACGTTTTCATCCTTCTTTCTTTAAATAACAAGTAATTTTTTTTTCCAATTTTATTTGCTTCTTTATTTTATTTTCAATTTTATTTACTTCTTTAATTTTATTTTTTAATAAATTTTATTTATTATTTTTCAACATTTTTTTTTATTTTTTATCCATATTTTACTTTTAAATTTTTTATAAATAATAACTCTAAAATCTACT
>JBBMJZ010391604.1:0-14499 GCA_037833815.1 Zingiber zerumbet | reverse complement strand
AAATGACAAAAAGTCGTTTTCTGTTTTCTAGAAAACGCGCGTTTTCCAGAAAATGAAAATGAAACCAAACGCACCCTTAATTTCTTTATCTTATTCCTATTTACTTTTCTCCTACTTCACCTTTCTCCTCCAGGAAAAAAGAGATTGTTGACTTGTTGATTTTAAGGAAAATTTTATATTACTTAACTAATTAATATTCCAGTTTGCAACTTGAATTGCCTAACAAAGTTAAAGATATTTTCTATGTTATTTTTCTGTATTTAAGTAAATAAGAATGTTTTATATTCTTGATTGATCTCCATATGAGATTATTTTTTAGTTTAAAAAATTTAAAAATTTCCTACTGATTAAACCAGGATAAAGATTTTTTAAAAAATATGTCCTGATGATTTTAAAAACAGTAGCACCCTTTTTAATTTTAGAAGTTACTTGTTAACTTTGTTAACTAGTATTTTTTTTCTGTTGAAATGTTAACTGTTGTTCGTTATTTCCCTCGCACAAATATAACTCAAATTGGAAAGATTTCCTAGACTGATCCTTCTTCAGCAGTTATATTTGGGCGGGATTTGATCTGACTGTTAATTGCTGCACGTTGTTGATTGCCCATCAACGGCCAAGGTCAAGTACTAGCTGAATATGAAAGGAGACACTTGTAGGAAATTCAATGGAAGAACACTCCATTCTATATGTGTTCCACACTGAATCTCTTCTACAGATTAGAACTTGTATCGCGATAACTGGTTTATGTTTGATGTATGCTGCTCAAACTTAAGTAGAAATACACTTATCTTCATTTACGAAGTTGATTAAATTTCAACTGAGCTCGTATACAAATTTTGGTTGATTTCCTTTTCAGGCTGCAAGAGTTGGGTTTAGAGAAAGGGTGGGGTGACACGGCTGGACATGTTCTGGAAATGATTTACCTGCTTCTGGATATTCTTCAAGCTCCTGATCCTTCGACTCTGGAGACATTTCTAGGGAGGATCCCGATGGTGTTCAATGTGGTAATTTTATCTCCCCATGGTTACTTTGGCCAAGCAAATGTATTGGGCTTGCCAGACACTGGAGGACAGGTAATGCTTTTGTTTCTTTGATAACGATAACCTTTTCTTGGATTCTACTTGATTGTCTACCAACAATTATATTCTTATGTGTTTAGTTTATAGAAATAATTATTCTATTTTTTTATAGATTCCTATTGATTGATTAAGCATTGTTACATTGGGTTGTAAAAATAAATACAAAATATCATTTTCTGTAGAATTATGATTTGCATTTGAAGTAATTATTTTTTTACTAATTTCAAGAATAATTATTACTTTCTATTCTCTTTTTATAATTAATACATGTCCTTACTCAATTCAACTTTTAAAAAAATATATATTATGGACCTGGTGGGAAGCACTTCAGTGTGGGTGCACTGGACAGGTTGAGCCCATTGGTGTAGTGAACCAGAAAATCCAAACGCATTGTGCAGGTTGGGGACATAAATAGATTGGTCAAATTAGGATTGAGATGGTTAGTTTGGTCAGCTGAGTAAACTAAATCATTAGAACAAGCCGATTAGGTCAGGCAGATCTAACTTGCCAAATGAGTCAGAATGGCTTGCAAACGGGTTGGAATTGGCTGATTCAGTCAGCCAAAAATTGATCAAACCAAGTGAGTGGATGGGCTACCCTAACCAAGCTAGTGTATCAGATAAGTTGGTCAAATTGCACGACCAGTTTGGTCAGACCATGCTAGCTGAACAGTGTGATTAGGTGAGGCAGAAGTGGTTTGTTGCGTTGATTGGTCAGTGAAATCAGCAGGTTCAGACCAACAGACAGTTGGCTTGATCGATCCTGGAGGAGAGATTAGCAGGTTAGTTGCGCTGACCAAAATTCGAGTCAACAAAGAAAATTTATCATTGTAAAAGCTTATTGCTTATTTGTTCTTTATAATAGTTTGACAAATCAAATATAAGAACAATAGTTTCATTTCGATTTCATCTATAAATTAGATTAAAATTATTTTTATTCTATTTCTTCTATTCCTTTTTTAGTATTAGCAATTACTTGCATATTCTATTCCCTCCACCAAACGCAGTGATTGTCTATTGCTTTTCAATTTCCTTTCTCCTGTATAATTTTCTTACACTTGCCATGCAGATCGTCTATATACTAGATCAAGTGCGTGCTTTGGAAAATGAGATGGTTTTGAGAATCAAAAAGCAAGGGTTGGACATTGATCCTAAAATCCTCATAGTAAGCAAATCTTGAAGAGAATCCTTCAAAGCCTATCATATACTATGCAATTGTTTCTTGTTTTTGCCCTTTTGCAACTCAAGATTTGTACACGTTGAAAATTCTCAAATGAAGGTTACTAGGTTGATTCCTGATGCGAAAGGGACAACATGCAATCAGCGACTTGAAAGAGTCAGTGGAACACAACACACTCAAATCTTGCGGGTTCCTTTCAGGACTAAGAAGGGGATCCTTAAGAAGTGGATATCAAGGTTTGATGTTTGGCCCTACTTGGAGAAGTTTGCCGAGGTAAAACTTATGAGATTTCCTTTTTAATTTGTTACATATGGCAAATGCTATGATTTCTTTGCAGCTTCTAAAATTTAAATCTGCTTCTTCAAAATGGCCTCTTGTCATTTTACCCTCAGCTATTAGTTAAATTGCTTGATGAGAGATAATTTGACGGCGTTTTATATTTCTGGGGTAAAATGATAAAACCTTTTTAACTTTAGGGAGCATTTTGACTATCTTAAACTGTAGAAGGGTATTTTGAAAGTAAACTTTGTAAGGTTTTTTTATGTATATAAAAAAATAATAGGGAAGCTTTTAGCTTAATTTTTGTTTATTGGGCAATTCACTTAGCACATGCTCCTTTTAGTTGATTTTTAGTTAATTTTCCCCTTAACATTTCTTCTCGTATTTTCAGTGGTGGACTGCCCTAAAAAAAAAATTAACGAAAAATAATAAAAAAAAGCCCCTGGGTTGATAGTAGAATTTGATTTGGGAATTTAAGATTGATGTGATGAACAGTTTCATATAAAAAAAAAATTAAAATGACCCCGTCTAAACCCCAGGTATGCTTATACATGGCTCCGCCTTGTGTATTTTATGCTCATTCTAAGTCATAGACCCATGCAAATTGATTGGACTTTGGACAAACCTTTATATTTATGCATCATTAGGATGTGTGAAAGTCCTTAACATGATCATTTTAGATGTAAAATGAAAATTATGCCACTAAGTTAATTTAAAAATTAACTTATAAATCACTTTGCACTAATTAAACATACGAGAATTTATTCTTGTATCGGTGTTTATCTATTTTTATGCATCATTAGGATGAGACCCCAAGATGTGCACTTTTGGTGTAAAGAAACTTAAAACAAGTCAATATCTAATGAAAATTATGCAGCAAACTAATTCTAAATTAGCTAGCAGAAATCATCAGCATAGTAAGTTGATAATAGATTTTTGAAATAGAATATAACAGCAAGGAGTATAATTCGATAAGAAAAAACTAATTTATGGGGCATAATTTAGTAAAAACCAATTAGAAGGGAAGGGATGTGACATGGTAAATTCCCCTTGTTTACTTCTGGTTCGTTACTTTGAATTGCTCATTTAAACAACACACTGATTGTTAACTCATTCGATCACTAGGATGCAATAAGTGAAATTGCTGCAGAGTTGCATGGAACTCCGGATCTAGTCATAGGAAATTACAGTGACGGTAATCTAGTCGCTTCTTTGCTAGCTTATAAACTGGGAATCACCCAGGTAATGCTCGTATTTAATACATCTCCATTGACTATGCTTTATACAAGTATTGTGAAACAAATTTGTGCAAACAGTGCAACATTGCTCATGCCCTAGAGAAGACAAAGTATCCAGACTCAGATATATATTGGAAGAAATACGAGGAGAAATACCATTTTTCATGCCAGTTCACTGCTGATTTACTTGCTATGAATAATGCTGACTTCATCATCACCAGCACTTACCAGGAAATTGCTGGAAGGTACTTCTTTCCCTTGGGTGTTTCATTGTTTCAACTTTGAAGTTTGCCTTTTAAAAATCAAGTTTAGGGTTTGAAGTAGAACCTTTGAGCGTTTTGAACTGAGGTTCTATGAATGCGAGCTAGTTGTCTGCTGACCTGATCTTAGTGATGTGTTCAACCCAATATGAACCAGATTTCATAGCTATGTGATTTGATTTTTGTTCGAATGAGCTTTATATGGCCTAATTCCCTTGGTCTATGAAAGGATAGACAAATCACCTCCTCCTATGAGCTGCATGTGGTTTGTGAAAAATAAGATCTATCTCCCCTATGTTCGTGGATGTAGTTTCTGAGTAGTTCAACTTTGTGGAAGATGTGGTTTAGTAGGCCTCAATTGCTAGATTAGAAAATGGATTGGGCTGATGAATTGTTGCAGTATTTATACATAGAAATGATGGGGAAAATGATATTTAGCCTCTTTGTTCTTGTGAAAACCATTCTCAGGTGTTCTTGGTTCAAAGACTTCTAGTATAGCTGTTTCGGGTTCGTTAGAGTGGGATTAAATCTGAGAATATGAGAGCAATTTGTTGGGAAGAATGATTGATGCTATCTTTGTTGGGTCATTTTCATCGCCTTTAATTGCTCTTGTATAGGATTGTCAAAGTGTCAGTTTGTTAGGCAGTTGACATAGTTAAACTTTGTAGGACTGTAATGTGAAGAATATCTCTTTGTTCCGTTCAACCTAAGTATTGAATACGAAGGTCATATTAATTGTAAGGTGATCTTTTAGAATTGGTGTTCTGTATCCCATATGTGGAGCATGCTTGAGGTCACCAAGATTTAGATAAAAATGGGCTTCCTTGAGACAGAGTAATGATTGATTGACTTTCTTATTTAGGAGGTTTGAAGTGCCTAATAATTCATGCTGGAGCCCTGTTACTTCCTAGTGGCCATGGTCCTAATAAAAAATTGTGGTTTATGTGGCAGTGTATCTCTACTAACACCTGGAAAAAATGGTTCGACTGAGTTCCAAACACTATTGAATGGTGTAATATTTGTGACTCTTTTGGATATTTATCATTTCTATGCTTTCTTTTCTTTGTGTTTTCAAGTTTATCCCTTCTCAAATCACTTGGAGGATGTTTAATTCCTCATACGGACTTCTATTTCAAACTTCTAACTTAACCATAGGAAGTAGATACTAGAGCTATGATTATTTGTGGTTGATGCATGGTGTTCTACTTTATCTACCCTGGTCCAGCAAAAACACAGTAGGGCAATACGAAAGCCACATTGCCTTCACTCTCCCTGATCTATATCGTGTTGTCCATGGAATTGATGTTTTCGATCCCAAGTTCAATATCGTCTCCCCCGGAGCAGACATGGCCATTTATTTTCCATATTCTGATAAAGAGAGACGGCTTATCTCCCTCCATGGTTCAATCGAAGAGCTATTGTACAACCAAGAGCAATGTGATACACACATGTGAGTATATCACTAAACAAGAAAGAATGTCATTCTGGGAGTTATAGTTAATACCTTTAGTGCTAACCAACCATTGATGTTTGTTCTTTTGCTTCGGTTTCCTATTTTAGTGGTTGGTTGGATGATCGAAGCAAGCCAATTATTTTCTCCATGGCAAGACTTGACCGAGTGAAGAACATAACGGGTCTGGTCGAGTTGTTTGCTAAAAATGCAAAACTGAGAGAGCTGGCGAACCTTGTGGTCGTTGCTGGATTCAATGATGCTAAGAAATCCAATGACAGAGAAGAAATCCAAGAAATTGAGAAGATGCACCAACTTATTGCAAACTATAACTTGTTTGGCCAGTTCCGCTGGATTTCTGCCCAAACCAATCGGGCAAAGAATGGGGAGTTGTATCGCTACATTGCCGATTCTGGAGGCATCTTCGTGCAGGTGAGTTTTTTGGTTGACAAATGGTTTCTAGCTCACAATACTTTGTTCTAACTTGCCACTCTTTTTTGCACCAGCCAGCATTCTATGAAGCTTTTGGTCTCACTGTCGTAGAGGCCATGACTTGTGGCCTCCCAACCTTTGCTACTTGCCATGGAGGTCCTGCAGAGATTATCGAACATGGAGTATCAGGTTTTCATATTGACCCCTACTACCCTGATCAAGCTGCTACGTCCATGGTTGACTTCTTCCAAAGCTGCAAGGCGGACTCGGGCAACTGGAAAAGAATATCCGAAGGAGGACTGAAACGAATTCAAGAGAGGTCTTGTTCCTCTTATCTGCTTCTTATCATATCTAGCCTTTCATTACTACAATGACATTAGCCGATCTTCAGGTATACATGGAAGATCTATTCAGAAAGACTAATGACACTCGCTGGGGTTTACGGCTTTTGGAAATACGTTTCAAAGCTTGAAAGGCGTGAGACTCGACGATATCTCGAAATGTTCTACATACTGAAATTTAGAGACTTGGTAAGTTCAATTCTACACGATAACAAAATGCCCTTCATAATTGGTATTTATCTAAATGTTTTTCTTTCATTTTAGGTCATTAAATAGGCAAAGATATTCTTTCGGCTTAAATCTTGTCCATTTTCCCACAACGCAAGCTCACTTGCAGCTTGCTCTGTGAAAATATACAGTTTTCCAAAACTTCAAGTTAAACATTTAAGGCATAACATGTTCAAAAATTATTTGTTTTTTCTTTTTCAACAAAGGGTGTTATCAAGAAAAGTTAGCAATTACGAGGGCACCTTTGTAAATGACCTTCATTACTCATGATGAATTTTCTCATTCTAATATATTTGTTTTATATTCACTTTATTTTGTTTTTTTTTGTCAGGCAAAAACTGTCCCCCTTGCTGTTGATGACGAGTAATTAATACTGTGAATTACAAATAAATATTCGACTCTGCGAGCAAGATTGATTACTGAAGCTTTGGTTTCTTACACTATCTTCTGATGTGATCCAAATAAGCTACTGCAAGATGTATCAGGTGAAGGTTCCTAGTTATCGACTTATCACCCACCAGCTGATTTTGGATCAGTTATCATATGTATATGCGGGGGTGGCAACTCAGGTCAGGTTGGTAGATTCGGGTTTATGGGTTGGATTAATATTTCGGATCAAATTGTTTGACGTAAATTTAACCTATTTATATGTATTTGATCCAAATCAAATGACCCATAATTTTGAATTCAATCCAAATCCGATTCGAAATGACCTATTTATAAAACATGTTCATCATAATTCGAACTCAATCTGAATCTGAACCAAAGAAACTCATTTTATTAAAATATATTTATTTTAATCTTAACTCAATTAGAATTTGATTCAAATTTGATCTAAAAATATTTATACATAGATTCATGGGTTGCAATTGGATCATTTCAGGTTGATCTTAATTTGATATATTTATTAATCGTGTGAATCATGTTGACCTAAACCTAATAAGATCATATCCTAATTTGATCTTTTCATGTTCGGATAGTGTTTTTATATCGGGTCATAAATTATCATCCCTAATCATATGCATTAGTAAAATAATATCACATATGTAATCTATGCTTTATTGGTATTTATTTATTTATATGAGAAATAAATTATTAAAAAATAATCATAAACTGAATGGTTAAAATATAAACAGTGTACTTTTATATGCACGAAATATTTTACAGAGTTTTGATTAGCGTATTTTTCTGGGTATATATATTCATTAATCAAGCCAAATAGTATATCTACTTATCTGACCTAATAAAGTCCCATATCTTGAAACGAGCAACCCGTGCCATCAATTGTAACCTCTTCAGGAAGAAGCACAAAAAAAGAATGCAAAAAGTTGAGATCACAAAAAAAGTGGAATGGTCATGTTTCAGTGCTCTCAATAATGCAAGCTCCATTGGCTTCATTCTCCAAGTGGCTGAAACACTTACTGATAAAATAATTGCCCAGAGTCTTTAGCCAGGCATTAGGTGGGGTGGGAAGAAGATTTAGCCTTTTCTCGGATTAAATGAGTTAGAAAATATAGCTATCTTTCCATCATCCTTGCTCTGCATAAATGGTTTCAAGAGGGAGAAGTCTATCATCATCAACTCGTGTGTTTGTTCTTGTACTTTTTATTGTTTTAATCTTATCCATGAAATGTTTTTGAAGTCCCTATTTCCCAATTCACGTAGAAGCAACAAGGTTAAACGTTGTTCCGGTTATTTAATATCAAGTATATGGATAATTTGTTCTATGCAAAATTACATGCCTCAGAGTTTTGAGTCTCAACCTTCTAATCCAGACCTGAGATCACTCCGTAGATGAAAAATGGTAAGAAAAGGTCAACAAAAAACTTTTACTTTATATCCTATCTATGGCGTATGACGGTGGGCGTTGTAGAATTGTATTTATTTATTTTTAATAATTTAGATATTCAAGGCAAAATTAAATCACCATATTATCCTCTAATCAAGTGAAACATTAGTGTTACCGATAGGGGGTTGAAATGGCATGAATTCAAAAACTCCGAGGGGCATTTTGATAACCTTAAAACTTTATCCAATTCATTTTATGTAAATATTAGGGAATAATTATGGATCTTCCTTCTATCACCTATCGGATAAATCTTGAACATTATTTATACATACGTAAAGGTTGACCAACATAGTTTATGCATACGTAAAGGTCAAAATGGTGTTGTAAAGATATGCGGGTCAAGTTGTACTTCTGGTTGAAGCCGAAAATTAAATCACCACATCCTCTCATTAAGTGAAACAATAGTGTCACCGATGGGGGAGAGTATCTTCTAGTTTATTCTTTTATGTATTAGGGGATAATTCACAATCCAATGGTTGTCGAATGATATACAATTGTTGTCGAATGACGGTCGTGATTCGATTGCAATTGATTACGATTCCTCTCTGGGTTCAACTTCTCATTCAGATTATAGTTTGGATCATGATAGGCGGTCAAAGGCCGTCGACGGTGGATAAGTGACTGGGCTGCTTGGCGCCAAGTGGAGGTTGCCTCTGGACGACCTCCGACAGGTCATCCCGCGAATGGAGAGGTGAACTCATGAAGGGATTACAATTAATTGTGGCCAAATCTCGACTGCGATCTAGTCGTAATTGAATTATGGATCATTCCCTGATCCACAACAAATGGACAAAGAGATCCGGTCTCAGTTTAAATGGCATGCAGGGGGCATTTTGACATCTTTAAAACTCTCCGAGTCATTTTATGCAAATATTAGGGAGTGATTATGGATCTTCTTCTTCATATTAAATTACAACGTTATGAAAATGAGATCCAACCAATTTCAACAGAGTGGTTTAGTCCAGTCTGATTAGATTCAACAATAATCTTCTTGAGTCACATTAATATAGCATACATAAGACACACCCTTCAACATGTCCCCCTTTCAGTTTCCACACCATTAGGATATGAGTGAAACAGGTCCAACTCATTTATTGACCAAGTTGTGTAATTCCCTTCACCCTAGTTTGTTCATGACTACAATAATTGAACACATTATAACAAGCTTACATGTCCTTCACTGTTAACAAATTCGCCATCTTATTGAAGTTGTGATGGATTCAACTACAATTAAAACCATTTATTTAAGCGTCAATAACTTGACTGATTTATTACAATATTGGAATACAAGACACAAGTCGGAGTTAGAGAATAATCACTAGACAGATGGGGGATCGTCGCTGCTTGCTTCGCCTCTGCTTCAGATCTGTTGCTGCTGTCGAGGGAAAGAGCGAGCTGGAGCCAGGGGCATTTTTGGAAGAGAGGAAGGAGGCGTGGCTACCAGATCCGGAAGAGGAAGAAGGAAGCGGAGAAGAAGAGGGCGAAGGATTTAGGGGCCACTCCGCCGCTGACGGCCGCAGCAGAGGAGAAATCGTAATGCGAGGGCGGAGGAGGGCTGGAGTAGTAGAAGGGGAAGTAGGGCAAGAAGGGGTTCGGCGGAGGCGGCGCCTTGTAGTAGATTCCGGCCGTCGGCGGAGGGTAGGAGTAGCCGCCGCCTCCCCCGCCGCTGGATGGTGGAGGGGGAGAGTAGTAGTAGAAGGTCGATCCCGGTGACGACGGAGGGGGAGGGCACTGGGGGGTCGCGGGAGGTTGGGGAGGCGGCGGCGAAGGGTAGTTGATCGGCTGGCAAGGGTTGTCGCAGGAGGCGCACATAGTGCAGGGAGTGCCGCCGTCCTGGGCCATTGACCTAGATGCGGAGGCAACCGGAGGCGAGGCGGCCAACCAAAGGAGGATGAGGAGGAGGCGGAGTCGTCGCCGGGGCGGAGCTTTTCGCCATGAGTTGGTGGATCGAAGACGGAGAGAGATTTTTCATGGCGGCTCTTTAACTTAAATGACATTTTTACCCTTCATTAAGTTCGGGTTCCATCCTTTGCTCGTCCCACATATGGCCATTTTAGTATTTTCGTTCTGATAAATTCCGCTTTGCTCCGAACATTTACAAACGTCTGCAATGGAGCCCCTAAATTTGCGAAGTTGTAGAAATCCCCAAATCAGTTAAGGCTAAAAACAGTAGGGATGACAATGGGATAAGTTCAGACCATATTTAGCCAATTTCAAAATACATCTTACTAAAAAAATAAATCTAAACTCGGATCCATCTTGTCTATTTTTTCAACCTGTCCCGTTCCAAATCCGCTTAAAACTAGGTGGATTCGGGACGGGTTAGACCCATCAATCCATTAAGTTTTTATTATATATATATATATATATATAAAATCCGTTTCTAAACCCGGTTAATGAATTTAAACTCGTCTTATAATCCATTTGATCAGATTTAAATCTATCCTAAATAATACCGATTCAATATAAGACGTAATTTAAACTGACTCATTGTCATCCCAATAAAAAAAAAAAATGTGGCACTGTAAATGCATAGGATGTTTGTTAATAGTTTATGCTAAATTTTGTTTATTAGTTTTACTTTGACGATGATTTTGATATCTAAACTTAAATATTTTTTACCATATAAATAATTTGAACACAATAATATTTTGCTAAGCCTAGGCGTAAAGTGTAATTTGTGTAATTATAACGGTTTTGGATGCAAAGGTTAGCAAACTTTGGGAATTTAAATATTGCTCTTTTTTTTGGAAAATGCAACTTTGCAATATTAGCAAACGTGTACCGAAATATTACATGTGGGAAAGGCGTTACAAAGGCGTTACAGAGCCTAGAGAAGCTTGCAGTGCACGTGGGCTGAATCAGACTCGGATCTAAACTAGTCGGATCCGATAGATATAAACATTAACCGATCTTTAATGGTGATTAAACGAGTCTTGGTTTGCTAATGATTAAATAAATAAGGTTAACCAATAGTTATTGAGTTAACTCTAAATAATTTTTTGTTAGGGGTTAAAGCGATTGAATTGATTTGTTGGATTTCAATACCACATAATCTAGCCAAGTTTACCAATTTTGTACTTCAGAGATATCACACTATAAGAAAAAAAAGATCGAGTAGCGATCGAAATTTTAATCACTAAATTTTAATAATAAAATTTAAATTTCATCACAAAAATTAATAATAGAAATTAAATCTTGTCAAAAAAATTAATAACATATTCAAAATTGAATGACTACTAATCAATATCAACACTAATCAATGGACAAGAGTTTGAGTCGTTAGTGTGGTAAATAATTCTCCCATTTAAAAGACTACTTTCTGCCATTTAAAGGACTACTCTGTACTTGATTTTATCTTTCTTTATTTTACTGTGATACCAATAATAATGAGCACTTGACATAGAATGTCATCATATGTTACATCCAGATTAAAAAATTTAGATATAGAGGGATGATTTTTACATAGAATAAGGGACCCCATAATATTTGAATTCCGTGCAAAAATACTAAGAATTTCACCGCCAACAAGGAGAGGCGTCCGCCAATGCCGCCCCTGGATCCGCCCCTGTCTACATCAATATCAACACTAATCAAAATAATATTAATAATGACATCCAAAGAAAACTTAAACTAAATTCTTCAACAACAACCTTCTGTCCTTTGTTTTTTCTGAGTAAGAAACGGGCAAAATCTTTCGAAGGAATTCCGAACAGAATTTTTGAAAAAATTACTTGCCAAGTGGAGGAGGGATATACCTAACAGTAAAAATCTAATATAAAATCGTGACAGATATTCACCTGTCTAGATAAAGATGTAGCGCCATCATGACTATTCATTGCTACCTTAGAAGCGATAATGTTCTCTAATTTTCGAGTATGATCCTGTAAGACACATGAGATTAGAGGGCTAGATTCGAACCACAAGTTTTTCAAAAACAATTTTACTAGTGTAGGGCATCTCTAATTATTAAAGTTCTACCAAAATTTTTTTTATAATTTCAATATATCACATCATACCACATCAACATTTTAAAAACCTATTAAAACAACTCCACTAATTAAAGTTCTAAATAATTTTTATGTGGTCTAATTAATAAAATGTAATTGCATGATTACATGTATATTATATCAATTTCAAAGTAAAAAAATAACTTTAAAATTTCACTACTATTCTTGAAATACAAAGTTTAAACCTTACATCCACAATAGTTAAAAAAATTTTATTTTATAAATCTCTTTAAAAATTTTACATTAGAGATGTCCTAATTTCTTAAAATAATATACAGTTTCCAACATTCATGTTTTCTGATAACATAATTGCATTTATGGGAAGATATAAATAAGAATGACTAACTGAATTGTTTGATGGAACCAACTCATTTGTTAGAGAAACAAATTCCTTTCTCTAATAATATCTGAAAAAGAAACGATTGATAGCTTGCATGAGAGAAATAAGAACTTCTGGTTTCTATGTGATATGTTTGACAAAAAGAATACTTATAAATATTAAACTTGGTGAAAAGGAATAATGAAGCGATTCTTGTGAAGAAAACAAGTTGATGTCCTTTTCAATAGATTTATAAGTATTAACAAGCATGACCTTTATAGGTTCGAATGGAATATAGAACATAGCAGTTAGGATTTTCTTGTACACAAAAAGTAGACCATCCTCTAGTTCGCAAATTGTGAACCAGAATCCGTCCCCAGAACATAGAGAGACATCATATTGTCCCCATACTATGATGTAGTGGTAGAGCACTCATGTAGTTTCTTAAGTATTTATGGTTCGATTCTCAGTTACGACACATTATAAGACATGCATTTTCCTAGGATGACAAACTTGATGTTGGACTGCTCAGCCGCTTGTTGCGAATATTTTCAAATTTACTCTAATGGCCAGTGAAAATTTCTATAGGATCAGACATAGAAACTGCCTTCTAGTAGTAGCATGTCAATCACCCGCTCATCTCAAGCGGAGAAATAAGAGAAAGGAGAGAGAGAACGAGAGCCCGAGCATGTAGAGTAATGTGTAAAAGGTGATTCATACACTCTCAGTGTCCCTATTAGTCCATCCTAGGACTAGCATGAGGGAGGTGAGCATGCAGAGTAATGTGTAAAAGGTGATTCATGCATCCTTAGTGTCCCTCTTAGTCCATCCTAGAACTAGCATGAGGGAGGTAAATTATGGTAACTGAGGCCCCAGATGAATGGGAGTGTGAGTTTTCCGGGGTGTAAGGATTTATGTCCTGTCAGTCCTGAAATTCGACCCCCACATCTTGAATGTGCAAACCACCATCCTAACCATCTTAGTTAGCCTATGGGGATGGAGTCGTAACCACAGGATGCTAGGCTTCTGGACTGTCTACCATAAATACTTCCCAATTTACCCTGGCAACCGGTGAGAAACTTCCATGAGACTGGTCAGTCATTCCAAATTTGATGTAACCTAGTTCATTTTGTTAGTACAATTTGCACTAATGATCTAACAACTGCGGACCTGACAACTGGCGAGAAGACCTAGTGGGTCAGAGGCAAGTCAAGCGACTGCAAGTGGTAAGTAAAGGTAAGCAAGTGGAGGAGAGATCCAATAAGGATGTGTTTTTTGTTGAGGAAACTGTAAGCGTCGATCCAACTTAGGTCTATTTGGAAAATCTAAGTTGAGATTTTGACTAGGTCCTTGTCTCGTGAAGACAGAATTAAATTAATACTCACATCTTATTATGTTGTGCTAACTCTGTTTTGTAAAGGAATATATATTTTTTTGATTACAGGAGGAGAGATTGAAGAAAAGGGGTTCGGGCGCCCTGAAGTAGTCGAGGCGCCTAGACCAGGCTCGCCCAGACGGGGCCGCAGGCGCCCAGGCGGTTCGGGCGCTCGGACTCGGTCCAGACACCTGAACTCGAAAAATCATCCACAAGTTGACGTGGAGCGATTAATTGAGCCACGTGGTCCAGACACTCGGAGGCGTTCCAAGTGCCCGAAATGGACCAGAGCAATTTAAAGGTTTTTAACCCAGAGCTTTAGAAGAAGAATTGCTACAAGTTTTCTTCTTGCTCGGTGCTATGAAAAAGCTCCTGCAATACTATGAAGCTCCTCCGACAACCGACGACTTAGGTTTTTCATATTTTCTTTGTTGTCGGTAACCTTATTTTTTTTTTGTTC
>JBBMJZ010391560.1:0-14507 GCA_037833815.1 Zingiber zerumbet | reverse complement strand
GGCTAGCCGTCATCTCCCAGCCTAACCCCGGCCGAACGGATAACCCCCGTTCGGCCGTTCAGCTTCCGTCCGAGTGACTCCCCGCCCGGTCATTCGGGTACCTGCCGCTCGGAAATACTTCCCCTCTTAGAATAGGTCCCATAAGAATGTGGGCCCCCCATTCTTACCGCCGGATCAACCCCAATTGCTTAAGTCATGTTGAATCAATTAGCCATATTGATTCAACAACTCACTATGTTTTACGAAGAACAACCCTTAAGCGATCAACTTGATCGCTTACCGAGCTTAAGCGATTACCTTAATCGCTTAGGCATGTCGCAATCAATTACCCTAATCGATTATAGTCCTCTATGTTTAATCACTAAAGACCTATAAATGATTAAGCAAGGTTGCTTAATCACTTACCAGCCTTTATGTTTCCTCACAGAAAGGTTTTTAAGCGATCACCCTGATCGCTTATGCTCTACCAAATCAATTATCCTAATCGATTTAGCAACCCTACCTCCTTAACTTGAGTCCTAGCATTCCTTGTCCAACATTCAGTCAATCGTAACTTGTTGGGGCTCCTCATTTCCTAGCATCAGGCCAATCGTGACATGCTAGAACTTCTTCATCAAGTGTTCGGTCAATTCTTTAACTCACTTAGACTTTTCTCCTCTTGCCAAGTGTTCAGTCAACCTTGACCCATTTGGACTTTTCTCCACGTGCTAAGTGTCTGGTTAACCTTGACTCACTTGGACTTCCACATACCAAATGTCCGGTCAAACATTTGAGTCACCTAAATTTTTCACTATCTGGCTTCACTCACTAGGACTTCCTCATTGCCCATCTTTATTCATCGAGACTTTCTAATTGCTTGACTTCACTTACCAAGACTTTTCATCTTTTAGGCTTCACTCACCAGGACTTTCCAACTGTCTGGCTTCACTCACCATGACTTTCCAACTACTTGGTTTCACTCACCAAGATTTTCCAGTCTCACTTATCAGGACTTTCCATCTGTCTGATTTCACTCACCAAGACTTTTCATCTGTCTGACTTCACTCACCAAGACTTTCCATCTGCTTAGCTCCACTTACCAGGACTTTCCACACCAATTGTCTGATCCTCCATGATCCACTTGACTTTTCCTCTTCTGCCAACTATCTCATTGGTGTTGCCCTTGCCTAACCTTTAGTTAGGACTTTTCCAATCAAGTATCTTGTCGAGCTTAGCATACTTGACTTCTTGTCAACCTTTGACCGTCAATCTCCGATATGGATAATTGCACCAACAATCTCCATATATTGTCAAACATCAAAACTCAAGCATTAAGACTCAAGCTTGAGCCAATTCAAGTTTAGTCAACTTGGTCAACTTTGACCAGGGGAAAATTGTACCAACAAGGAACACATCAAATGCAAATAGATGGGTTACTACAAAAGTCAATGCCCAGAAAGAAGACCCAAGGATCTAGAGGGAGCAATCAAGATTAGTAAATTTACATGAAAATCTATTTTTTTTTCTACACGTGTTAGTAACTTAGCTAATCATTATTACTTCAGTTTAGATTATTTTTAAAAAAAAATTAGATATGTATGCTTACTCAAATAAACTAACTAATAAGTTAACTAATAAAGTTAATTCAAATTTGAATAAGAATAATTCAAAATTAATTAATAAAAACTGAAATAAAAATTTAGAAAACAATTTTTTAACCTTTAAAAAAATTCAAATTTAATTTTTAGACAATTAAGAAAATAAAATAATATTTTGAAAGATAAAATTGATAAACTAGAAGAATTAATCAATAATCTTACCAACTCATCAAATCTAGAACTAGGTAACAAATCTAATCTAAATCAAAAGCTTAAACTCTACCAACAAAGTTATAATAAGTATATTTTAATTATGAAAATGATTAATAAAAAATAATAACAAACCTAATCTAAATCAAAAACTTAAACACAAAATAAAGAATCTATGATTCAGGGACTCCAAATTAGTTGGTACCTCAATAATAAAACTTACCCGCTTGGGTAATTAGGGCTAGATAGGAAACAAATAATCTGATTCATGTACAACATAGTATCAGGGTGGGGCGAGATGATAGTACGTTAAGGAAATTTGGTCTAGGAAGTCAAACAGGGAAAGGTGTACCCTATTTGGTTTACCTAGCTAAGTGGAACTAACTGAAGCTACCTCGCAACATTCTAGACTAGTTAGACTAAAGTTTTTTAATAGGAAAGTTAAATGTATAATTTCTTAAAAAAACTTTGTCTAAAAGTAATTGTTGCTCATATACCCAAGAATGCTCATATGCCTTGCCATAGTCTAAAAGTCAATTTTTGAAATGTATATTTAACTAATTGACGGTTAATCCCAAATCTAATTAACACAAGGTCAAATTATCTTCAAAATAAAAATTTTAACTATCTCATCTGACAAAAACGATAAGACTATCTTGGTTGAAAACATAAACTGAGTGAGATAAAAAACTTAACTAAAAATCCTAATTAAACTCAATTATTTAACTTCATTAAATTTTAAAACTTAAGCAAAACATTAATTTAATTAAAATTTTAAACTTAAGCAAAACATTAACATAATTAAATTAAAACTTAAATAAAACTTAATTAAACTAAACTTAAAGTTAATTAAAATTTAAATTAAAACTTAATTAAACTGAACTTAAAGTTGATTAAAATTTAATTAAATTTAACTTAAAGTTAATTAAAACTTTAATTAAAGGCTAAATTAAAATTTTAAATTAAAACTTAATTTAACTTCAATTAAAATTAAAACAAAACTTAAAATTAAAGTAAATTAAAATTAACTTAAATTATAGTTAATTAATCCTAATTTAATTAATAAGTTAATTATTCAATATTTAATTAATAAATCTTGTTTTAATCAATTTAATCATAATCCAATTAATACAAATTTAATAACTTAATATTAATCATTAATAATAAATTTGAAACTAATAATTTAATCAATAATTAATCAATTTTAATTAACTAATCAAACTAATTCAAAATTGGTTAAACTTAATTCAATACTAAATCAATTTTAATTTAATTCAAAATTAACTCATAATTATTTTAAATAATTTTTAACGAAGTTAATTAAACCTAAATTCAACAATTATTTAAACACTTAATTTAAATAATTTTCCTTAACTAACTTAACATGTAATCAAGTAATAACTTAATACGAAATTAATTGTTAACTTAATAGAAAACAATCTTAAACTTAATCAATTATAATCCTAGATTAATTTAAAATTTTAATTTAAAACTCAGGAATAATTAATTAATCCATAATTAATGATTTGTTTAATTATTTGTATTAATCAAACTTAATTAAAAATTCATAGTTAATTTTGAATTATTTAAGTTAGAATTTTTAATTTGAAATTAATTAAAATTTAAATTATTTCTACCTTAAATTAATCAGGTTAAGCATCTCTCACAATACATAAGGTTACCATATTTGAAAATCATTGAAATGTTAGGAAAAGTAAATTTTCAAGATTTAATTCATGATTGATTAAATACAATTACTTGTATAATTTTCAAAAGTATACACTTTTAAATATTATTATTGACCAAAACTTATTGTCTAGATTGTTTAGGTCAACCATAAACTTTTAGATCCAGACACATAAGTATGTAATCCTTATAGTTAATAAGGATTTCCCAAGAATATGTCAGATTAAGGGGAAAATTCATTTAAAAGACACATTTTGAAAAGATATTCAAATAAAATATTTTGAATAATAGTTGAAAAATATTTTTTTAAAACACTTTGAAAATGTATTTAACCATTCACTTTGAAAACTACTACGCAAATACATGTTTTTAACAAAAAAAAATGTTTTGGAGATTGTTAAACATGTTTTTGAAAAATACTTTTAAAAATTCCTTGAAAAATATTTTTAAAATACTTTTAAAAACTTCTGAAAATATTTTAATTTTTTTAAAAATACTTTAGTTGTTCTTTTGATTTAGATCAGCCTCTAAGACATATAAGAAATTTTCCTTGTGATTATTAAGAATTCCTAAAGATGTGTCAAGTTAAAGAAGAGTCTGGATTAAAAGATGAAATATAATTTTTAAAATTAATTTTATAAATCTTTAAAACTTTGAAACCCTTGAAAACTCTATAGGAAATCTTTCAAAACATATTCTTCCTAATGGTTTGAAAAATCCTTAAAAATTCTTTAAAAGTTTGAAAAATCTCGTGGATGTTCTTTATGAAAATGTTTTAAGTACTTAAAAGATTTTTTTTGGCAATGTTTTATCTCAAATATTCTAAATATTTTTAAAAATTAATGTGTCTTAATTAGGTCTTTCTAAAGTTATTATTGGTGCAAAATTGACCTTAGGTGGTTTATGTTTTTTTTTTGTATATGTCTACAGGGAAGAGTGACTTTAAGTTAAAATGTGACCTTAAGTTAGAAATATTTCGAATTTCTCAACTTTAGTATAAAATCCTTTAGACTCATATTTAACTTAATAAAATTGCCAAACATTAAAAAAGGAAAGATTGTTGATGTAATTAGCCTCCAAGGTTTCAATGTTTGATAATGTACCTAAATCTGGTCAGTTTGACCAAGGGTGGATTCAAAAATGACTTGATGTTTGGAAGAAAGAAATCTAGTTAGGACTAGAAGGCTAGCAAGGGTATGTCCTAACTAGAAGTTAGGCAGATGAGAAGTCTGCTAAGTGACTAGTCTTAACTGGAGGTTAGGCAAGTGGAAGTCCTAGTGAGTGAAGTTAGGCACTAGTGAGTGAAGCTAGACACTATTGAGTGAAGCTAGGTGGTGGAAGTCCTAGTGAGTGAATCCAGATAATGGAAACCGTAGTGAGTGAAGCTTGGTGGTGGAAATCCTGATGAGTGAAGTCGGGCAATGAAAGTCTTAGTGAGTGAAGCTAACCCTTAGTGAGTGAAGTTAAGTGGAGAAAGTCCTAATAAGTGAAGCTAGACAGTGAAACAAGGAGATAACCATTGGTAAAATAAGAAGTCTTGGAGGAGTTTAAGCATGCTTGATTGAAATCGACCGGACCAGTGAATCTTGAAATCTGCTAACACTGATTTACTTTAATATTTTATATCTATTGTGTTAACTTGGTGTTGTAGGAAATCTTAGTCGATGTGGTTGATCAAACACTAAGCAGGACCAAAAAAAAGCCCAAACAGGTCTGGAGGGTTAGATGTTTGACAAGTAAGGTCAGGCAAGCAACTAGAGGAGAGATCAGTGAAGACACGTTTCCAGTTGAGAGAACAGAGGCATCAATCCAACCTAGGATTCAGCTAAATCCAAAGTCAGGATCGAATCTGACAGTTCCGAGACTTTCAGATTAACTTTAATACTATTTTTTGTCTATTTTGCTAATTTTGTGGTGCAGGACGTCGAAATTGGAAGTTGACTGAAAAAAGGACTTCCAAGCGCCTAGAAGGATCCAGGTGCCCCGATGTTAGGGCGACCAGAGTGGGTCCAGGTGCCTCGATGTCAGGGCGACCAGAGTGGGTCCAGGTGCTTGGAATAGCTTGAATCTAGCTTCACTAACAGATGAGTTGACAGATGCTGGTTGGCTAACTTACATCACCATCCAGGCGCTCGAGGGTGGTCTGGGCGCATGGAAAATGATAAAGGTGACACAGATAAGGCTTCACTGAGGAATAGCCACGTCAACATTCCAGACGTCCGGAGATGGATTATCTAATCGATGAAGGTGGATTGGAAAGGCTTCGGTGGAGGTGCCTAAAGGTGGTCCAAGCGCCTGGAAGAACTTATAAAAGTAGCTTTGACCAATAGTTTCAAACATCAATTCAGACAACTTGTTTATACGCTTCCATGACCATCCGGTTGCTCTGACTTTGTACTACTACTATGCTGCAACATTGCTACATTCTACTATTATAGAAGAACCAATACCAACACATGAGCTCACTAAATTCTTTATCTTCGTGTTGATAAAAAAATTTTTTTTAGTATTTTAATTTACTGCATAGAAAAAGTGTAGGTTATTACACTTTCTTCTTCTTTCTAATTGTACTCAATTATTCTATAGGGAATTTATCAATAGAAAATTTTAATGGATTAGCTATCAGGGAAAGTCTTAAGGGTTTGAGTCTTGGAGTATGAGTCGCTAAAAGCTCCGAACCAAGTAAATCACTGTATTTTTTTCTCACTTAATTTATTTTTACGTTTTGCTCTCATTTTAAAAAGTTTGAAAAAGAAAAGGTTTTTAAATATACATAATTCACCCTTTTCTCACGTGCAAACGATATTATAAGTTCAAGATCCTTAAACCTTTGAGGACTAACAATATATATAACGAACATCAATTATCAGCCCATAGATGATAATGAATGCTAATAATGGATTCTACACAAATAAATTCACATCTAATAATCTGATACCTAATAACCTTAAATTATATCAGTTAACAAATTTCAATATTGCAAACCTTAAATCACATATGAATATACCTTAAGGGATATTAAATTCAACCGGTATGGTTTTTAGAACGTGATTATAAGATTTATCATTAAGAATTCCATCATCACACACAGCCTAAGCAAATCTCCGGCAGAGAACTTAAAATGTTACAAATTAACAATCACAAGTTAGAATCTGATCTTACAAAAATCAATCCTATATGCAATTAATACACAACATGACGGCCATGAGAGAATTAAGAACGGCGAGAAATTGACACAAAACAGGATCCGATACATCCTTCAACGGGACAACTTTAATTTGATCAGTCTAGTAATTTGTCCAGCCAACTCATTGTGCTTTCTTGGGAAGAACCAAATTGCAAATCCTGCAATAATTGTGAGCAAGCCATAATTAGCCTACCTATTTAGCCCAAAACATTGAACAATTCAAACACAGGACGATCGATCAGAAATCTTACAGTAAGCTGAAAATCCAGAGGTGTATCCATCAATATGTTGTGATCAAGATCAGAGATTTCCTGAGCTGTGCTAATGGCTTCATCATTGTTAATTCCAGAGTTGAAGTGTGAGTCAATAGGAAAGGAATGCTCATGGCACGGCAATGACAGGGGAGGAGATTCATCCTGAAAATTACGCAATTGATTCAGCAGGAACTGTAAAGAGTCCGATCCATTAATGTCCTCCTTGGGAGAATCCTCCTTCGAAAGCCGGGGTGGCTGTGGAGTGCTTGTGTTTGGGGTTCTCGGATCAGCTCTCATGCCCAGCATTTCACTTTCCTCACCGTGAGTTGCAGCTGACTGTTGGTAGAATACTTTCGAAACCACAAGTTGACCTTCCAGTTCATCTTCGTCAGGTCCAATGTGGTACTGATGCACCACCCACTTAGCTTTGCTTGCAGGTCTGGCGGCAGCTCCTTTAGCATTCGTGTAGAGGACCATGATCTTCTTCCATCCTTTGATCTGAACACCATTCATGTACGCATGGAACACGCGTTTAGTCTTCCCTGTTTTGTGCCACCTCACTTGCTCCTCATGGCTTATCCTCCGCCGTTTGCGTCGGCCTTTGGCGTACGCATTCGATACTCTGTGAAAGAAATGAACGCTGCTTCCATCTTTCTTAGCGCCAGGGAGATTCTGAGGATGAGTGTAGCAGATTCCTGCACCGTCCTCCAGCATGGGAATGAACTCGTCGATGAGGATGTGCGGCGGCGGCGGCGGCGGCTTTGAGTCGTCGTGGAGCCCGATCCTCGCCGCTAAGTGCACAATTAGCTCGGAGTCCGACGGCTCGAACTTGACGCCGGCCGGAAAGCCCGGCCAGTCCGGGGTAACCTGCATTGTACGAGAAGCTACAGCATTGAGAAAGAAAGCAATTAATCTGAAGAAGAACATCGACGAAAACTCACGTTATACGTACGTCACTGTTGTTGATGAGGTAGTTGCAATTGGGGCATTTCATATTGGCTTCAACGTCGGCATCTTGTTTGATTTGATGGCTGCTGCTGTTGTTCTTTATTTTCGTGGCGATTCCTCTGCCCGTAACAAGCCACGCCCTGCGAACACATGAATGAATGATCGAAGTTGACAAAATTCGGGAGCAGCGATTTGAGAACATATCAAAAGAAGAAGAAGAAGACGAACTTATAGCAGAAGGAACAGACATACCTTGCCATAGCTTGGATTGGCCGAGAAAGTGAGTGACTGAGCTGAATAAATAGGGAGAGAAAGAAGAGGAAATCATCAGGAACTGGTGCAGAAGTTTACTCCCTTTCTCCACAACGGGAAGCAAGGGCTTGCGCGCGAAGCAGACACTAGAGCGACTCACTTTGTTACCTGGCTTGTGAATACAGCCTTCAGTGGGCCCGATGGTGAAGGGTGAGTTTTAAGGGTCGTCGATGGAAAACTCGGTGCTTGCGCTTTCTTGCTACCCAAGTTAACAAGTTTTATTTATTTAATTATTTATTTATTTTGACTGTAATAATTTGAACTAAGATTAATTAAGAGAACTAAGTATTGATAAAATTTTCTCAAGACATGTATAATTAATCCCAACTTATCTTATTTCACATTTCTAATTAATCAGAGTAAAAGATAATACCACTCAATCCAATCATAAAATACAAAGCAATGAGAAATATTTTTTCTTAACACAGCATTCCAATTAACAACACAAAAGAAGCATAGAAGTCAGGATTCCTCCAAACAATTAGTACTTGATGTGTTTTAGTACTGTAATTGATTTATACTATAGTTTTCTCTTGATCTTTTTCAACTGGAGCAATAAAAGTGATATCACTCATTTTAAACGGTTCATCCAATCCTCCGCTAAATCCTCCAATAAGATATAAATAAATAAATTATAGAGATATTTTATCCTAATATATTTATATAGAAAAGATTACACTCAATGAGACATTTTATACTGCTAAAAATTATTTATACCGGTATCAACTATACTAACCCGGACTCTCTTCATCTTCTTGATGTATATAATAAATTTGGACTTATCACATTATTTGATAGAAAAAATCAATGTGCATCTGTTGTTCCAAATGGTTTTAAACTAGTGAGAAATTCATAAGTTTTTTTTTTTAATTTCGCCTGATCAACCATCTAAGAATATAATAAAAATGATCTTCCAACTAGGAGATAAGTAGTAGAGTAATTGAAAAAAATGTATGCTCTCAAACTTCTTCTATCTCATCTTTACGCATGATAGGAATTACACGCTTCGCTTTTTTAATATCACTTTTGTGAGCATCAGATTAACTTTGTTTGAGGAGCATATATTTCACCAAATATTCTGATCTCATATATATGCAGATTTAAATACTGTAAAGATATTTGAGTTACTCCATCTTCAATAGTACTAAAATCATAATACTATTTGATTATTCAAAATTAAGTGTATAGTTTATAAAATTTAAAATCATAATATCTGATAATATATAAAATTGATGGCTCCTTATAAAATAAAAGATACATCAGCTAATGTCAAACTTTATCCTCATTTCCAAATTAATAATATTTTTACTATAAATTGATAGCAGTAATGAAATTGATGAAATCAAATTTTGAGACGGTAACTTTAGAAAGCAAGTTAAGCACTTTCAAATTCACGCGTGAATCTAATTTTGGTTCGAGATTAATTCGCGCGCGAATGGAGGTGTCTAGATTTTATTCGATTAATTTTAAAAATAATTTATATATATTTTTTAAATTTATTTATCATATAAATTTAAATACAATTTATATTTAAAGATCGACTTAAATATTCATCTTTAATAAAATTTTAATTTAATTTTCTTATTTATTTTTTAAATACTTTTTAAAAATAGACAATTTTCTTCCTAATTAATCTATTAAATAAATTTAAAATATAATCTTAACTGATTTTTATATATAAAATTTTCATGGACCACCTGTAAATTGAGAAGTATAAATAGACGATCCAAAGTCATAAATTTTTCAAAAGTGTAATATGTTTAAATATTTATTACAGAAATATTTATATAATAGTAGTAGTAAAGATGAACACCGAGAAATAAATCAGAGAATTATAAGGCAAGAGCTTACTGATGAATATATATATATATATATATATATATATATGAATACCATTCCATGCCTTTAATTGCTCCCCAATTAGATTCTGTCCCCAAATTCTATAAATATAATATACTACTAATTCTTACTTGCACGCTTTGCCTCACTCGCTTCTCTTCCATGTTCCGGCAAGGCTATTTGTCCGCTTCTTTTTGCTCTCTTCTTCTCTAATCTCCATGGCTGCTCCCTCCCTTCTTCCGCTACTTCTCGTCCTCACCTCACTCCTACTACCCGCCATCTCCGCCTCTTCCTCCTCCTTCTACTTGCCCTGCTCATTCCCGGCCATCTTCAACTTCGGCGACTCCAACTCCGACACCGGTGGCATGTCGGCTGCCTTCTCCACCGTCTCTGAGCCCAACGGGGAGACCTTCTTCGGCGCTCCATCTGGGAGAGCCTGCGATGGCCGCCTTGTCATCGACTTCATCGGTGAGCACCGCATGTGCCTCTAATACAATCTCTTCCTGCTCTCTTAACAATTTGGTTGCGTAACCCTAGTTCCAAAACCCTAAGAAAGAGCAAAAATCATGTTATCTGCTCCCGCATCATGGTAAGGGGTAAGCTTTTATTAGGGCTACCATGATCCAAAAATCCTACTTCCTCGTCTGCTAGAATTACCGTCTTTCTTTATCTCACTGTGCTATTGGTTAGTTTAACTTGTGTTTCTCCGTTAGTTTAACAAGTTTGTCAATGGAGTCTTTCTCTGGCTACTGTTTTAATGGCTGAGATTTGGGGAAGGAAAACGACCATTTTGAAGATATTGCCCGTAGGGGAAGATTCGTCTGTCTATAAGTCAACTGACGTAAGAGTGATTGAAGGATTAGATAGAACTCATTGTCCGGTATGGTTGTTAAGAGGGCATGTGATTCAAAACACGTCTAGGTAGTGGTTTGTCCTGTGAGTTCAATTATTGGCCTTCTTTTGCATACCAAATGCTGAATTTGTTGGCATCATGTGAATTGGTTTCCACATTGACAGATTTTGGCCCCATGGAGCAATACTTTTATCGTGCAAGGATTGCTCAACTTAATCCATTGATTCAACTCTCTCATGCTTTGTGGATGTCTTTGATTCCACTTTGTCCCTAGTCCATGCTTTATCGATGTCTTTTTGCTCTCTCGGTATTAATTTATGGGATCCTGTCACCTTAAACAAGAAGTAATGACTGAGAAAGATTGGAAGGAAGATGAATACATCCCTTTGTCTCCATCAGATAAATCATCTGTTAGAATAAATCAGTGCCTTAGAAAATTGGAAGTGTTTTGTGTTTATGAAATGTTACGATATTGGGGAAACACAGCTTGTGAGTGCATATCTTGATTCGACAATTTTCATATTTGAATTTTCAGCTAAGACACTTGGACTTCCTTTTATCGGCGCATATCTTGATTCGATGGGGACAAATTTCTCCCATGGTGCCAATTTTGCCACAGCAGGATCGACAATCCTGAGACAGAACACGACTTTCTTCCAAACTGGCTACAGCCCCTTCTCTTTGGATGTGCAGGTCCGCCAGTTTGAACAGTTCAAAACTAGATCCCAACTAGCTTACTCTAAAGGCAAGTACTAGATATCTGTATGCTTCTTATTATCCAAGAACTCTTAACAACAAATTTATGCTGAACCTTGTTTTGTTTTGTAAAGGAGCTGCCTACAAAGATTTGTTACCTCCGGAAGAATACTTCCCCAAGGCCTTGTATACATTCGACATCGGCCAAAATGACATCACTTCCGGCTATGTCAGCAACATGACAACAGAGCAAGTTAAAGGAACCATCCCTGTTATCCTGGACAAATTTACTGATGCTATCGAGGTACGAGGAGAGAATAGCTTTAGATACACATACTTGGTATTATCGACTCTGGATACTGATGATACTTTGTAATTGAGCTTGTGCAGAGTGTTTATGAACTGGGTGGGAGATACTTTTGGATCCATAATACAGGACCAGTTGGCTGCCTGCCTTACATTCTAGCTGGATACCCTCTTAGAGAACCCGAGGTAGACCCTATTGGTTGCGAAGCTCCATTCAATGAAGTGGCTCGACTGTTCAATGCCAAGCTTAAGGAAACTATAGTGCAACTCAGAAAGACATTTCCTTGTGCTGTGTTCACCTATGTCGATGTCTACAGCGTCAAGTACTGGCTCATAAGCCAAGCGGAAAGGCTCGGTGAGTGGCACGACTAATTCCTGAATTACACGACTAGGGTGGGCTTGTAAATGTTTGTGTTGATACAATGGATTGTAGGGTTTGAACAACCTTTTGTGGCTTGCTGCGGGCACGGAGGGAAGTACAATTTTGACGCACGGTATGGTTGCGGAGCTACAGAGATGGTCAACAACACCAAGATTATCATCTCGGACACATGCGCGGATCCTTCAAAGAGGATATGTTGGGATGGATATCACTACACTGAGGCCGCTAATAAATGGGTGTTTGATCGTATTGTGGACGGTGCCTTTTCAGACCCACCAATTCCAGTTGTCATGGCTTGCAGAAGGTGAGAAGCTCATCCATGAAGACATTATTCAGTAAGATCATATTCTGTTGTCAAAGATAGATAAATCAACAATTTAGATTATTTTTTTTAAAGTATAGAGTCCAATGGCATAAAAAAATCTATATAGTTGATGGGATAAAATTGGATATTATTATTATTATTATTATTATTATTATTATTATTATTTACTCTACTTGTCACGGTTATAAACTAGCAAGTATCGCTAATACAAGAATAATAATGAAAAAATCTACCGTATTGGAGGATAAAATTTGTGATCAGTACTTAGAATTAGTTCTGATGATGCTGAATTGGTCGGGACTTCATTTGGCTATGGTTTATTAAGGGTAAAAAAAATCAAAGAGGCCTCTGAATGTACTGTATTAAAAATTTTGGTATAAGGAAAATTTATAACGGTACCATATCAAAAATTTGGTATACCGAAACTTTGGCATATAGAATTTTCAAAGTTATATAAATTTTATACAATTCATACTGTAAATTTCAATATACTGAATGATCCGGTGATAAAGCCGGAGGGCCCTCATGGACGCAAGGTCAACGACACGTGGCGGTCAAGGGTCAAATTAGGATAACCCCATAGGCTCGCCGGGCGGGCTCCCTAAGCTATTCGCCCGGGCATGCCCCCAACTAAGGTAAAAAGATTATAAGGCCGAGCGGGTTGTCCGCTCGGCCGGGACGCCAGATAGGGGTACTGAGGCCGAGCGGTCTGTCCGCTCGGCCAAGGAGTCAGGCAACGAGAATCCGAGCAGGCGACGACCATGAGTATTCCCGGACGGACAAACATTTGCACCAGACCGGAATGAAGGCGCACGCCGAGCGGCTGGACGCTTGGCCCGGAAAGAGGAAGCAGAAGACACGGGACAGTGGTGACGTCATCCCATTGGCCCCTGCTGCTGACAACAGGTGCGTTCGACGACCAGGCCATACGCAGTATTGTACGACAGAAGGTTCTGCTGTCCCATCAGAAGTATGCTCGGACTGTAGCAGCATGGCGCCAAGCATGTTCTTCTGACAAGGTCATACTGGATATGGCGTAGGACACGCACACGCCTCGTGGCGCGTGCACCAGGCTCCTCAGGACTTTATATAAGAGCCCCCAGACCCCACCAGAGGTACGTGATTTCTATCTCTGGAGCCACTTTCCTGCCATTCTTCGCCTGACTTGAGTGTCGGAGGGTCGTCGCCAGGAAACCCCACCTGACACGACTTTGTTACAGGTACACAGGAGCGTGCGAGGAGCCAGCAGAGAGAGAGAGGGAGCCACGTCCCCAGCGTCCGTCGATTCAGCGCCCGGATAGGATCATTTATCAAAAGCTTTTATTTTTTTATCACATAAATTAATATAATTTCAGCTCATGATCAGGTGCATTAAACAGATCAATAAGATTAACAGTGGGAAATTTGTCCAGAGGAATTGAAAGAGAGACGGGTTAATACATCACTAATTGTCGTGAATGTTTCACTTTTGTATATGTTATTTACTCAAATTTGTTTCCAGGCAAAGACTATGCAGGACAGGACCCAGAAATACAAAGTATTTTAACAGAATATGTTATAAGTACCTTTTAGTTCCTGTATTTAATTTATACCATTTGTATTTTCAGTTCCATGTAAAATTATTAATTTTTGTCTGCCTTTTATAGGTTTTGTTGACTTCCAGTTCCAGGAAAATCGAAAGTTGTCTTCCAGTCACTAGATGATTAAGTTGTGGCAGTATGCTTAAAAGGAGGCTTATTCCTCAACCAGGCCAAGGTAAACCGGGCTTTAATGGCATATTGGTTTTAAGTACTATCTTTGTTTCATATTCCAGGCAATCTTCTAAGGACATTTTCATTGCAGGGTTGTGCCTGTCGGAGATCGACACGGAAGCCCAGTAATTGGTGATAGTGGATGAAGAAATGTTTCTGTTAATGGTATTTGCTTTTGAAG
>JBBMJZ010391539.1:261-14509 GCA_037833815.1 Zingiber zerumbet | reverse complement strand
GCGGGATGTGGATCAGGCTACTGATGTTCTGTCTATGTCCCAACATATTCCTGAGCTAGACCTTCCAATTGTAAGATACTGTTGACCTCTTTCTTGCTGGCCATGTTATCTTCTTGTTTGTTTAATTAGATTTCTCTCGTTTTGTAGCTTTCGTTGGGTGATGTAGTTATATCTCTGGAAACAGCTACCAAGCAAGCAAAGGAAAGAAGCCATACACTTATCGATGAAATCCGAGTTCTCATGGTTAAATAGCTAATTACTTCCCTTCACTTCTGGGTTCATTTTCCGTTCATAGCAGATATGTTGTATTCTAAGTTGTTGGCTTGTTTTGCTATTCACTATCACTTTATGATTTTAATTCCCTAGACATAATTCCTTGAGAGAAACTCTGCCTATGACGAATTACCCTATCATGGCCGGTCCCATGGCCGAATAAACGAGGAGGGTTGCGTTAGGTTGCCAACCAATGTTAAACTAAGACAAATGTTCAATGAATTAGACCATTTGACATAGGTTTCTTTTTACTTGTTCTTTAGGTATTTTATACTTTTGAAGTGAAATCACTTTACTAGGTGACATGTTGAAACTTCACAAGGTGTTAGACATGATTACATGAAGTCAGGAATGCATTGAACTATTCAGAGTCCAGACATGCATACGTGTATATTTATTCTCCAAAGGAACTTATTCACAATAAGAACTGGTTTCCCTATTCACAAGAAGAACTGGCAGTGGAGGATGTACAATGAATATGAGTAGGATTTTTTTAAAATTCAAAATAGTAGTAAACAGACTCATTTATTTGTCCTGTAGGCTCTAGTGCTAATGTGTTAAGCTCAAAAACATGCATTTTTAATTCTTGATCATGTGCCTATTACATGATAGTATTTCTGCTAGGTAAAAGTAATTTTACTTGTGTTTGTTGTGATAGTTTCACTCCTTGGACAGGTTCATGGTTTACTTCATCTATTAGGCTTTGATCATGAACTGGGCCTTGAGGCTGAAGCTGAAATGGAAAAGGAAGAGGACTTTATCCTCCGAAATCTTGGGTGGAAAGGAAAAGGTTTAATTAAGTGTGCACATGATTCTGGAATACAAGAAAGTCGCCCAACAAACAGCTCAGATGGTCTGTAGTCCATGTTGCACAAACTACATGTTTATTAGGAGACTAGGATCTAAATTCACTCTTTTGATAAACTTCTATACATATACTTTTATATCAAATCAAGTATAGATTTTTGCAGGACATGCCAAAACTATGAAGACAGAGAGCCAATCAGGATTTTGTGAAGCAAAATTGAGTTACATTTTCTGTGATGTTGATGGTAAGGAGATGGCTTAGTAGGTCTTTATCTTTTCCATCGTTCCAGCTTCAATGTGTTGTTGCTTTCATTAATTTTAACAAGTTTTTCTGATGATAGATATTTTTTTTGATGGCAAAAGTCAAGTAGATACATTGATGACAAAAGCTCTGGAAGTTGCTCTCTCTGAAGGAGTAAATATAGCCGTTATTACTAGAAAGGTTAGTTTCTGAACTGGAGCTTCATATCAAAAGCAAGTAATGAAGTTCTGCAGTTTTGAAGCTCTGGAAGTTGTATATTTATCTTTGTCAAAAAAGAAAAAATAGTATTGGACTATTAGGACTATTTGTTGTAATAAGTAGTGGGACTATGGATTTAGAAGACCTGAGTCTTGCCATGGTGACTAAGGCTGAGTATTCAGTTAAAATCGAACCGAACCGAATTAATCGAAACTGAACAATCCGAATTTTTTCAAACTAACCAAACCAACCAAATTTTTCAATAAAAACCGAACAAACCATATCGGTTAATTTGGTCGAAAATAGAATTAACCAATTTTTTCTAATTATGGCTAAAAATTTATCATAAATCACAATAGTGCTTAAACCGAATTTTTTATTGGTTCATTTTTTATTTCGGTTTAACCAAATAAGAAATTTTAAAATCAAAAACGAACTGAATTAACAACTCGATTATTAATTAATCAAACTAAAATTCTGAAATAACCGAATTGAATTTTTAAATTTGATCGGTTCTGTCAATTTGTTCGGTTTAACTGAACTTTTGCTCACCCCTAATGATGATCAAGTTGTTTTTTATTTGTATCTGCAATTATTGTCTGGTACTGCGTTGCAGCCATGATTATCATTAGGGTTCAAGTCTGTGTCTTTGGTATCAAATCCAAGATAAGTTCTTTTTTTATTTGTATTTGCTATTTATGTTTGGGTACAGCCATTCAGCCGGAGTGCCCCAAAATGGGCCATCCTCATCTCACTAACTGCTATTGTTATTTGTTACTTTATTTATTCATTTTGAATAATTATAGTGGTTGCACTTTACATTATTTTGCAGACCAGGTCAGCAGTTATAAGAGTTTCAAGAACAATCAATTTGAAAGGGAAAGCTTGCATCATATCTGAAACATCAGCTGGTGTTTTCCTACAGGTCTTTTTTCTGAGAAATTGTTCTTCTTCTAATGAATGGGATTTGCTAGTATAACAAAATTGAAGTCCCAGTAGATCTCTAACTGAAGATATGAAAATGAATCTATACAGACAAACTTTATGGTTAATTCTGTAGGTTCGTGCATCTTAAACAACAAAACATGAGATTCAGAAGGAAATTGTTAGACCATTTCTTGGTGCACTATGTTAAGGATAATGGTTGATTTTGTGTGCTGTGTTCTCTTGTTTTGCCTCAGGTTGATCTCTTGATTGGCCAATACTAGTTATGGCAAGAGGAGTATGACCATTGTGTTGCATTGCCTAATCAATACAGATTTTGTTGGCCCAACAATGGGAATGTTCTGACTGACCATTTTGTCATGGTTACTCTAGTATCTTAGAGAGGCTTGGTATAGGCGTATAGCTGCTAAATGCTGCAGCCAACATACAGTTGCATTTTGTAACAAGTGGCTGAGAATTGTAAGCTTAAAGCATCGTCTGACAATTCCTGCCAAGGTCCAGAAAGACTGGAGACTGTTGCACCTATGTCAGTCACAAGAGGCTCAAATGAATCTTCAGTTAAGTTTAAGCAACCTTCATTGAGCTTGGATTAACAAAGGCTGGGGGCCTAAGGATTAACATTTCAGTAGATATGCCAGATACAAGGGATTCCTACCTTTCGAATGACAACCAAATCAAAACTTGGTTGCTGTAGGTGAAATATACCTCCATTGTTCATGTCTAGCTCAGCACAGTCAATTATGCTCCCTTTCTGCTTGGGCCTGCGGGCCTAATTCTTGAGGCTTGTTACAGGTTCATTAAGGTGTCAGGTTAGGCTTGACATGACCCATTAATTAATGTGCAGTCCTGAGCACAATTCTTGCCGGTTCAGGCGGTGTGTCACTGGTGTCACAATCTATTTGAGATCTCTTATCCGGTTCAATTAATGCACCAATCATCTCACTTGGTCATGAATTATACCAGTGCAGTTGCCCTGTGCCAAGATACAGATTGACACCAGTAGTATACTGCTCTGATCAGAGATCAAATCAGCACCAAAAATAATACTCTAAACCTTGCTGGACCCATTCAGATTTAATGCAGCCGTAGACAGCCTAGGCATTTACAAAGTCATGATTGCTAAGATTAATTGCAAGGAATTTTGTGCTGAGAGAAGGGAGTGTGAATGCTTGTATTCCAGCAATCTTGATTAGAAAAGGGATCAAATTTAACGTCAAACCATGTTAGCCCCAACCTTTTCAAGGTCGGCCCTTGAACAAATTAGGTATCTAACTCCACATCTGAAGGTCAGTCTTTCTGGGAGCTGATCTAGTTTCTGAGCCATACTAAATTGGTGAGATGGCCTTAAAAAGGTTGGCAGAGCTTGCATCATGCTTTGAACTTTGAAGGGGTTTTTGAGTCATTCTGATTAGCATTTTCTATTAAAGCACTATGAATAATCTGAATTCTAAATATTTTAGAAACTTCTAATAATGGAGCTAATCACATCAAACAATTTTAGTTGCCAGTTTGCCACTTCTGGGCTGGTTTGGTTTCAATTTCAGGGCTGAATGTGACATTTGATACATTCTACTGCTATGATATTATCTAAATGTAGTTCTTGTTTCAATTTTTTTAGCTCCATTTCTTTCACTAAATTCGTACATTACACTTTTATTTTTATCACATAATTGCACATTTGCTTCAAAGGCCAAGCTGAGAACCTTTGCTTTCGTTTCCTACTTTTCCTGAATTTTAGGGATCACTTGTATATGGGAGACAAGGTAAAGAGATTTTCAGAGCAAATCTAGATAAGAATCTTTGCAGAGAGGTAATAGTCCCACATCAACTATCATACTATATGTCTTGTTTTGATGAATTATATAAGGTGTGTCATGATATTTCTATGATTGGTTATCTTTATACACTTCGACATGGTTTCTAAGCAGCCAATAGCAGTCTTATGCTCTTTCTCTTTGTTTTGGCAGTCTACTAAATCCTTTTTCATACTCTATCCCTCTCTTAGTTTAGGCTCCCTCACTGGTTGGATTTCTTGCTGCTTCTGTCAACTGCTTCCGTTTTTCTTCCTTGCAAGTAGCCTACTATCTTTTTCATTATATAATGAGAAGTGTTTCTTCTCACATATACCTGTAGCCAACTTATTCACTCCGACAAATTATGAAGATCTCAATATATGGTACTATGCCAAATGAACTAATTAGGGTAGGCCCAAGATCTGGTACTCATTGGCATTGCTTGTTTGTGCATATGTAATTTTGCATTCTGTTTGACTTTTTCTATTCAACTGCAGGCTTTTCAGTACTCTTTGCAACACGGACTTCCTCTGGTTGGATTTTGTCAGGATCAGTGTTTAACTTTATTTGATCATCCTTTGGTTGATTCACAACATACCCTGCATCATGAGCCAAAGGTATAGTCATTAAATGTATATTATTGTTTTTCTTGATTTGCTAAATGCAATAAACTTGATGTAGAGAATTCATTGCCAGGTTGTGGTTATTCCTTCCATTGAGCGCCTTTTGGCAAGTTCCGATCTACAGGTGTGTAACGTGCTATGATTAGTATAAAATAAAGCAAAAAAAACAAGCACACTTTGTTTGTTTTGTGGAAAACAACTTATATAGAATATTTTTCAAGGAAATTTTACAAGGGAAATATTTTTCCATGTTTATGTTTTTTTTTTGTTTTTTTCTTCCATGTTTGGTGTTACATGATCTTGTGTCAATTGTGAGGTGGGTTTCATCTTTACTACCAGCATCATCTCCTTGACATCATGCCAACTCCTCACCTTGTCTAGTGTGTTGTCTCTCAGTCTGCTCAATTGGCCTTCTCTTTTGTTTCCTTTTCTTCTGATGGGGATAACAGAGAGGTTCATGATTTGAAATTTCATACCACGCTAGATGGCACATTCAAAATTTATGGCTCTAATAAATTACCAAAACTCAATACTATTCAACACACAATGCCTCTTGTGTCTTTGTGTCAATCATGTCGATAGATATCTGGTCATGCCATCTCTTGGCATACTACAATATAAACTTACACTAAGATAATGTCTTGTATAAGCTTTGTCTATATAAAATAATGTCAAATCATTGTAGATAGAGCATAAAATCTGAAACTTAAATATATATAGTTGTCTTATCTTCTTCCTTTTTTCTTCATCTTCTTCCTCACTCTGCCTCTAATTTGCCAATGACAACATACATTGGAACGTTGACAAAATACCAAATTAGCATCGTCAACTCAAAGACGGAATCTCTAGCATCACTTGAAATTTTAAAGCTTGGCGAGTGAGGTTCATGGAGGGGATTGGAGGTAAATGTTGGGTTCGCGGCAGGGCATCAAAGGATGCAAAGGGAGGTGGTGATGTTTATAGAGAGGAAAGGACAACACTGGGTTCCATGAGGGGATGCAGGCATGAGGAGACGATAATCAGGTTCACTAAAGGTACTAGAGGGATGGAGCTATGCTCAGCGTGTAGGCTGAAACAAAGTTGGTGACCCCAAAGGTTGGCATGGGAAATGGGAAGTCTATCTCAAATAATGTGTGGGAATGACAGACTTTCACTCGAACATACTTTTATTTTGAGTGAAATACACAGACCATGCATTTAAGCAAGTCTGTGATCCCACAACCCAAGTTTCTCCGATGTCTGTCATTTGTATATGCAATACACTATTGAAGCTATTATGCTTATGTAGACAACATTAAGGGACAACTTTTTCTTCTTGCTTTTAATTTGTAATGTCTTATTTTTCCTTTTTTATTTCAATTCCTTTCTCTACCTTAAATTATTTTGGCAAGTATGCACTGATAAACTATTTAAATCTTCACAATAATTTTGGATGTGCAGAAATTGGTTTTCCTTGGAACTGCTGAAGAGATTTCCGCTCTGAGACCATATTGGACAGATGCAACAAGAGGGCTTGCAGATGTTGTTCAGCCGCAGACATGTATGCTTGAAATTTTTCCATCTGGCATTTCAAAAGATAGCGGCGTAAAGATGCTACTGGATCACCTTGGAATTGCTACAGATGAGGTATGTAATAGTTGCAAGCATGGAAGACATTCAAATTGTTTAACAATAGTTAGAAAAATTGAACATGAGACTTACAGAGTTCCAGGTCATAAGTTTGTTCCCTAGTTGAACTGGTGGTTCAATCACTTGAATTGCAAATGTTTCCTGGACATCAACTCGGACAAGTTAATTGGTTAGACCGACCCAATCATTTGGTTTAGTTGCATATCTATCACATCCATTTAAAATAAAATTTTACTTTAAATTAATTATGAAACATCAAAATTACACATAAACCAATGGAAAAAATTAATTATGGCAAATGAGGAATAAGTATCAATATAAAAGCTTGTAAGATTCTTGTGATGTATTATCATTTAGATAGATTAAAATATACAAAATAATTATTTTCCTACCTCAAACTTTAATTATGTAGGACTGTGAATGGACATATTCTAAGTTGTTAAAAAATTGATCTAATTTTTTTGCCAGTCCGACTTGACAAAAACTAACCCAAGCTGGACCAGTATCAAATCTGATTCTTTTTTTCCCAGTCTGACCGGTGGTTCCGTTAGGTTTTAGAACTGTGTTTAACAAAATTGCTTGCTGCTTTAGTCATCTTTGTTACTGCAATCAGCATCTTGTTGTTTAAGTCCTAACTATATGGGGTCAGCTAATATGGACTGTATCCTTCATCAAGTTGTATGTAAGATCATGTCCACGATAATATTCAAATCAATCTTATGTTTTTGACATGTCAATGAAAATTGCTTTGGTTTCATAAAATTCTGTCTCATTAGTTGCCCATTAAATGATTATTCCAGTCCATGTTATCACTTTGTTGACCTTTTCATGATTAAAATGATCTTTGAACCAATACATTGCATTTCGACGATGAAAAATGACACAGATGCCGAATATTGTTTAACAAACTTCTAACGTTTTTCATCAGATAAATCCTATCTTGTCTTGTTGCATTAACAATACTGCTTGTGTTTTGTAAAAATCAATATGCCTTTAGTTGCCCATTTCACGAGTATTAGAGCCAATATCATTTCACTTTTAGGATTTTTACATTATTAAAATGATCTTTGAACAGATTCTGCCACATTTTGACGGTGAAAATAAGATGATGATGCAGAATGCATCAGCATCGTCATTGAACATGGTAATGCCAGATGAAAGCTAGAACACTGACGATTACTGGTGGTACATATGGATGTTCTTGGCGCGACAAGGAAGTCTGGCTATCCTCTATTAAATGGAAGTGAGTAATTCTTTGAATGCATCCAATGAAGACAAGGTTTGGTTAGATGGAGCCAGTGTATAGGATTGGTAGTGCGGGGGTGGATGGATCTAAGATAGCTTAGTTCAACTAATGAAACCGCAATCATGTAGTTTCTATTGTTGAGAAAAAGATCTACTTGAGTGTCACTCAGAGACATGAGTAATGCTTCGAATGTGCTCGATCAAGATTTGCTTTTGAATAGCGTAATAGGGCAAGTACTGTGATGATAGCTGGACCTAAGATCTATGTAGAACTGATTTGTTTTGCATATTACTGCTTTGTGTATGTTTGTACTTGGACATTGTATCATGTGGACAAATTCCTTTTGTTATAGCGGACCGTCTTTGTTTTTTTCCCGAGGATTCGTGCTGGTTGAGAATTGATCCTTTATCTTATTGCAGCAAAGCTATTATCCTTTAGCCAACTGGGTATCTCTGTTGGAAAGTTTGAACTTCAAACTAGCCCGAACAAGTATGTGTTATTAATCAAATCAATTTAGCTTGCAGATGAAATTAAAATCAGATCATTTGCAATTTGATCCAATTCACATTGAACTTGCGTTCATACATTTTATAAAATAGATTTTCATATAAAAGTTTTACTAAAAATAATTTTAGATTTAATATTATCAAATTGTAAATCTTCATTAAATCGGTAGTATCTTGATTCTTGAGTTATTCAAACAAATTTAATTACAAATTCAAATTTTAATCCGTGAAAGAACATTTTGATTTTTTAAAAATTACATCTAAAGTTGCTGTTTTTTCTAAAAAAAATAATTTAAACGGAATAATAGAGCCCTATTTGCTTAATCCAACTATATATAAATCCAATAAAACTCTTTACATTATTATCATTTAAAAAACTAAAAAATTGCCCTCCTCAAGCTCAACGATGTACACCTTTCTCTTACAATAAACGTATACTTGATTTGCCATTTGGCAGCAGCGTTAACAAGGCCTGGCTCACCAAAATTCTCATATATATACTAATATATATTATTACAACATTGATATCATCGTACATGTCAGCGACGAGCCGACCATTAGCAGAGCAGCAAATAAATACTTCTACTTGTTCAAACTCTTTAAGACGGACGGTTATAGGAGTTGAGGTCGGCATGCGTATCTTTGTATCTTTGGAGAAGGTACGCCGAACATGTCACTGCAGGGAACCTGAACCAGAAAACGATTGCAAATAAGAAATCAATGAATCCATTTCATCGTCGGCGAGAGAACAGGTTATAATTTAGTCGAGATGCCAATTGAACTTCCACATTTCACCATCAGATAGATACCAAGTCTTTAATCTTTTATTCAGTTTCGCATAGTGATTTATAGCAAAGGCTGTGGCTTTCTGCCAAAAACAGGTCCATGGTTCGGTCACGGTGTTGAATTAGATTGGCTGTTCAAATGGCTCGAACTGTGAACTGGATTCAGCTGGACCCTTAAAATTTATCACCTTTTGCCAGTTGATTTTAAAACACAACTGTGGTAGATTTAAAATCCACGATCTTGTAGGCTAATCAGTTCTCAAACCGCTGGCAACTTGTAAAACTAGTGTAGAACTTACTTGGGTGGGTTTGTTTCAGATTTGCACGTCGGCAAGCATTCCACAAGACACTCGTGGCTTGGCTCCACAAAGTAAGCAATCTGTCATAGTAGATACAATACAACAAAAGAACGGACAGAATGAGAAAAATATAGAAATTATTATCAGGAATCTTTGTTTATGCGATAGTTCATTGATCTGTAGTTAATTCAAGGATAGGTGTTCCATTTCTGTAGTAGGGTCATTCAAAAACAGATAGAAAGAATATTATATGATGAACTCAAGAAGGTGATCTGAAACAAAAAAAAGTAGTTGTAATATTGACAGAAAAGGCATCAAATTTTACCGAATAGCGCTCTCTTCCATCCAGGATTACTCGGTGCAACGTTGACCTACACATCCAAAGGAAAGAATATCAATATTCACTGGCAAGCGGATGGCTATCCAGGTTCTTCAAATGCGAAAATGGGAATCGGTGCTTAAAGAAATAAGGGAACTTAGCAGTTTCTGCAAACATATCACTTGCCTTGTGTGTGAATTAGAGAATGAGTTAAAACTTAATAATCATGTTTTTAATGTAAACAATTACTGCTATTATATCATTCCTTGTGATGTTTTATTGATTTCAGGCTTTCGTTAGTGTTTGAATGAAGAAAATTTTGATATGTTAGCCCTTATGAACTGGGTGAATCTGAACAACTTGAAAAAAAACTAAATGAATATTTGCCGCTGTCACAGATTAAATAATTAACTAAATGGCCATTAAAGAAATATATATATATACATATATATATATAGTTATCAATCTCCATGTGAATATTTATTACCTGAATATGCCATTACTCCAGCGCTCCAGCATGTCACCAAGATTGACTATGAAACCCCTGGTGCAAACCAAGAATAAAACGCAAGATCATAGGTAAGTTTTAAAGGAGCGTACAAAATGTTAACCAAACCTTTTACGTTATCCAAAAGAAATACACACATTAGTCAATAGCTGAGCTGATATTGATATGAGTTTGACTGAGTTGGTCAGAAACATTTCTGTATCACTAAGGAATGTATAAAAAACAGAATGTTAAAACTTAAAAGACTAACCCACTGATTGGTTCCACATATTCCCACACTTGAGGTCTTGCATCTTTATCCTTGCATATCTGTGCCAACAAAATACACCTACTTCAATCAAATAAATTAAACAAATGATTCATGAGAAGATTGTACTCCCATATCGATTAACAGTGTCATACTCAGAATTTACCTGTAGCCCGATTACATCATCCGTCGCCAATAGAGTAATTAATCCATAATCAGAATGTGCTCCAGCACCAAATATTCCTTTTTCAGGATTTGTAATTTTACCTGATAATTAGAAATCATAATGGTATCTCTGCATTATGAGCTTTACAACATAAGACTCTTCAGACATGACCTATAGCTTGTTTTGCACCTTCATAGTGTAGAAGCCGCAAAGTTGCGATAGGTTCCCCAAGCATTACTGGACTATCAAAGAAATCGGCATCTAAGTCAAGTGCTCGAGCTATGATTCTAGCAACTGCTTGTGCAACCCTCCTGACAGTGAACAAATAGAATAGATAAAGTCTGAGATTCTACTTGCACAACTAAGACTCCAGTGTTCAAATGTGAAGAATCATTACCAGGTTTAGTTACATACAGCAAATGTTATAGACAATTGATCTACAGAATGATAGATAAATGCAATGAAATCTTTGAATGGAAGCACAATTCTATCAGTTTCCATAGCAATTTCACATGAAGATAGTAACACCATTGAAATCAAGCTATAGGTTTTAGCCTTTTAAAGAGTAAACATGAGCTTCCAGCTAAAATTCTCTAGGTTATAGAATATAGTTGTGAAACTAAAGGCTAAATCCATACATCGACCTGAAATTCGAAATCCATGCAATGAAATCAGGTACCAGGGTTTAAAAACTTATGAGACAACATCAGTACTAAGCACACATCAGCCGATTGGATCAAATGCAAACCAATAACCAGTTAGAAAGCTAATGAACCAGCCTCATATGGAATTTATTGCTTTCCTCCAGTGGACTTTTAGAGGCAAGCAGAGATGAAACACATTGAAACAGTAATAGAGGCTCTCACTATTTATTAGAATCCTAAGAAACAATATTTTACCTGCAACAGTGTACAGCTAAGTTTATACATAGTTGCTTTATCAGAACTCCTTAATTAAAAGATATTCAATAAAGGTTGTATTAAGAGCAGAGAAGTATGATATTATCAATATGTTGAATCGCAGATAAAGTACTCACAGTGCCTCCTTATGATAGATCTCCATTGTTTCTCTCCATCCAGGTAATAAATCTTCAGAAGGAAAAGCAAAAAAATCAGAATGCTAAACTACTAATGCAGTTCCTATTAAAACTTTAAGCACTAAAGAGAGTTTGGACAAAGAAACAATATACACTTCCATGAACTGGCTAAAAGGCAAGATATAAAAGTGCTCGAAAATTTACCTGCAGGCGGCCACAAATTAGGTCCATAAAATGGTTTTTCTGCTTGCGGGTCATCTTCAGATACTTCAACGCCAATATAATATCCTTCTTTATAATCACCTGAAAAAAAGGTGCATATTAAGTGTTGCCTGAAGATGAAAAAGAGACACTTACAGAAATTACAATTTCCTGACACAAAACAGTTTTCAGTTCATCAAGACGGTTATAGCCATACAAATTTGACCATTTGTCGTTAGGCTCCTGAAAGCCCAATCCAACCATCGATACCAAAGCGCTTAGGTGTGGACCTTTTCAAACACTTAAGCATGAAGATAATACCAATATTGGAGGTCGCTCATTCACTTTCCTGATTTTCATAGTCTATTACAAGCTGAGACTAGTTCTTGTATCACCTGGTAGAGCGATTCAAAGGAAGTCAAGTGATAAACATATATTACACCTATGCTGATTTAGACTCCAGCTAGAGAATGGTTTGTCTTGCTTGTATTGGCCAACAATTAGCAAGATTTTAATCCATGCATATGAGCAACTTTAAAGTAGATTTGTGAATCCCATATTCGCAAGAGCCTCATCCACTCCAACTTCCTAACTAAATAATTTTCCAATTATAATGCCCTCAGAAATATAAGATATCAAATGGCCGTTTACATGCTTCATTGTTCCAAAACAGATTTTTTTTTTTAACTGGTAATAACTAATTGCAAGAAAAATTAATTCAATTTAGAAGAAGAAAAATAACTAGCCATAGTGAACATGTAATATTTCTATTGTAGGAGATTGAGGAAGAAAGGTAGCCGCCATGACATGGATGAAAAGGATTTGTAGAGTAGATCTCTTATAGTTTAACATGAGGCCTTTATGGTATTTCAATGGAAGATAGAATCAACCAATATTATATTAGCTACTAGAAGTAACTCCTATATATCTCCGGCAACTATTAAGCTTCTAGGAAATTTCTTACATTAGTCACAGGCTCACAGCAGCTGCTATTCAGGCTTTTTATACTCTCTCTATGAGTTAATCATACATTTGAATTCACAATCGAGGATGTACATGTTTACTCCATAAATATGTTTATTCTACAAGCATTAGATGAGATATACGATACTAGCTCCAACAAGTTGAAAATGCACATTACGGTAGCTGAGCATGTTATCTCCAACAACCAAATAACTTATCAAAGTTTTGCCCCTGGCATCAAATTATTTATTCTAGCCATTGAAACTATCACTTCATGAAACTATTGAAATCATACAAGATGCTTGTCAATCTTACACAACTAAAATAAATGGAATGGAGAACATAATTAAAAGCTCCGAACAGTCAACTGGTCGGAGATTGATATAGAAATACACAACTAGACATCACAAGTCCAGTTGCTCAAATGCCATTAATAATCAAAACCAAGGGTAGACAATGTTAACTTTCTCAATAAATATGCAAGTAAGCTCCAAAATAATAGAGACAGAAAAAGATCCTAAAGAACAATAAAAGAAACAATCAGTGAGTTAAATACCAACCACTTATTTGATTGTCTGGATCCAAGGTCTCATCTAGAGTAGGTGTATAACCTCGACTCTTTTTGTTTCGCAGCAGTTTCATTTTCTCATCTAAAGGTAGATCAAAAAAAAATTTACTCTGAGCAAAAACTTCTTCCATAAGCTTTTTGTCAATTCCATGATCTACCACATAAAAGAATCCGGAATCTAGGCATGCCTGACAACCAGTTCACAAAAAGGAAGTATAATTAAAAAGGAGAAAACAATAGAAAATAAAAGGAGTCCATGTGGTTTATAAGTCTCTTACTGAAAACAATAATAATAACAGTAATAAAATAACAATAATATGGTTGCGTGTATCCACAAACAAATTGTCAGAGACTACTGCAAATAAAAACTAATAATAATTTGATCACTATCCAAATTATGGCAATCAGAAAT
The DNA here is from genome assembly GCA_037833815.1 of Zingiber zerumbet. Classification (NCBI taxonomy): domain Eukaryota; kingdom Viridiplantae; phylum Streptophyta; class Magnoliopsida; order Zingiberales; family Zingiberaceae; genus Zingiber; species Zingiber zerumbet. The sequence goes on along the minus strand of JBBMJZ010391539.1, from coordinate 723 downwards.
TCTTCTAATAAAAATTCATTATAAGGGTGAATCAAATTCCCCATTTAAAAGAATTGAGGTCCTACCTAACTCAGTGGCATTGTAAATTTACTTGAAATTTCCAAAGATCCTATAAAAGAGAGTTCCACCTTAACAATTAATAGAGAAGCTATTAGTAAGGTTGTAAATGAGCCGAGCCGAGCCGAGCTTTGGGGTTTTCAAAGGTAGATCCGCTACCTTAGCGGCAGCCCTAGTACCGGCCCTACGGATATGGAGGGAAGTACATGCAGGTGTCGTCATCAGAATCGACCCCTGGCCGATTCAAGCTTGTTTGATAAGGTAACCGAGACGAGCCAAGCTTAAAATGAACCAAGCTTTTGAAATGATTGTTTAAGCTTGCCTTGGTTTATTTTTTATGAGCTTGAGCTTGTTTGAAGTTTGGCTTGAGCTTGGCTTGTTTAGATGTCATCGAGCTCTCAATTC
>JBBMJZ010391512.1:0-14513 GCA_037833815.1 Zingiber zerumbet | reverse complement strand
TACAAGAAAATCCAAAAATAAAAGTTATCATGTCGGTCATTATATCAATAATAAATTGATGATATGGTGAGCTTAGTCCTTAGAAATGCTTGGATTCAACCTACAAAAAAAAGATCATAAAAATTATTCTTTATATCATTTTAACAGTTTTCATATGCTAAAATAAACAAACTAACTATCTTCTTCACACATTGCCAATAAATTATTTAGAAATAAAATTATGATGAAGTATGAGAAAAATGAAGATAAAAAAAATAAACATAATGGTTAGATGCTTAAAATATATATACAAAAATAATATTTTTTAATATAAAAATAATATTATAATATAATCGGGTCGGGACGGGATTCCCGTCGGGAGAAAAAAAATTTCCCGATCCCTTGCCCGATAGTGATCGGGACGGGAAAAATCCCGAACCTTCGGGTCGGGAAAATGCCGGGTCGGAAATGGGATGGGATTCGGGAAGGGTCGGAATTTTCGGGATTGTTTCCAACCCTATCCAAGACCAGTGAAGACTGCTCGACCCCGAACAGGGGATATAAGATTTGATATGCTGGTTCGAGACCAGTGAAAGCCGCTCGACACCGAACAAGGGAGATAAAGGATCCGATAAGTTGATCCGAGATCAGTGAAGACCGCTCGACCCCGAACAGGGGAGATATGAAATCCAATAAGCTGGTCTGAGACCAGTGAAGACCGCTCGACCCCGAACGGGGAGCCAGGAGTCTTTAACGCTGAAACCGTGACTCAAATATAACTTAAACCCAGCCGAGCGGCTTAGAAGTCTCTGACTCAAGGGTTTATAGTTGTCGCTCAACTTTTAGAACCCGTGGCTCTAGTATAACTCAAACCTAGCCGATCGACACGAGAGTCTCTGACTCAAATATAACTTCGAGGGTTTCCCTGACCGGTCCGGCATTCGTGTGCGCACACCCGAGTCAACTTGGTTCAGTGCAATCTGGGCCCTGGATTTGCACCCCTTGCGCACCCACGCGTAAGAGAGAGTCTCTCTCCATGCATTTGTTCACAACCTCAATATAAGTGAATCAATATAAACCAACAAAATTATCTTGAAACTTCCAATGTGGGATTAAAGTCTCGTTCACAATGGAGCTTCTTCTCTTCCACATCTTCTCCATTCACACTTATTCAACGGGAGATAATAAGAAAGATTAAGTCATTTTTCCCAGTAATGCAGCAGCCTAACATCTCTTTTACAACTGAAATTCCATATGCATTATTCCGAAGATACATTATGAGAAAATAGAACGGAATTTTTCCCAAACAAAGAAAATCATGATGAGAACAGGGTTCTTATGGTGTCTAATTCATGTTAGTGGGCACAAAGATGCATACAAGAAATTCCTCGATCTCCCATGAAGAAAAGCTATCTCTACCACAGAAAAACATGACATAAAAGTGAAACAGAAATTCCTCCATCTTTTATATCTAAACATCTTTAAAAATAAAAAATAAAAAATACCAATTTTAATATCAAGCTTTTATTTATCAGGCCTGCGTTGTACCCTGCCCTTTAACACCCCTACTACACATCATCAATATTTACTTCATCATGGAATATTAGCACACAGTGACTATACACACTTTTCTATCAAATTTTAGATTGTTATAGGCGAAAGTGAACAAATGCCTATATTTTTACAAAGTCAATCAACTGCATTTCTTCGCTGTCAATATATTGGAAATTGAAAGAAACCCAAAGAAAAATTCACCATTTCATCATGGAATATTAGCATCCAGTCACTCTACACGGACTGATCATCTTAGCTCAGAAGGTACTCCTTCATTCATGGGCGAAGGATCGAATCTTAGCTCAGCTTCGTTTGATACAAGCGACTTCTTTTCTTTGGGTAAACCTTAAAAAAAACAGACAAGTGGCATTAGGAATATTCATTTCCTGTGTTATCAAAATTAAATAACAAAATAAATAATAACCTGCTCATATGCATTCCGAATTTGTCCACTTCCACAAGAGCTACAAGTCAAACTTAATAGTCGATTCGCCATCCTTTGCAGGTCAGGGCAATCTTTTCTATGCATATCCCACCACTTAGCTGGATTTTTGTACATCTCATCCTAATTGCAGCTTGACTTCCTAATAATCCCTTAGAGAGTGAAAAATCAACAATTTGATTCTCTATCTTTATCGAGATTTGAACCCCAGATCTCATAGTGGCAACACCTCATGCGCTAGCCATTAGACCGTCCCAAAGAAACGGATTCCAAAGATAACTTGCTTCATATTATGGTCGAAGTTGTGCATTCCATCTCTCATTAAATATCTCCCAAATATGCTCATACCTGCATAAAATAAAAGGTAATAACACAAAATATAAGCAGTCAAAAACAATTTAAATGGAATGAATAAAAATGTAACTATAAATTTAGAACAAAAGAGTGTACCCCTTTTCATTATTCAATGATTTAATTCTCTCTTCCACATGTTTCATCTCTTCATATATATGAAGCCCATGGTTGATTTTCTATCAGAATTCATCTTCAGGAGTACTTCAATAATAAGAAGAGCAAACTTCAAACAATCAACTGTCTTTGCTAATTCATTTGACTTCCATTCCTCAGGTGAAAACATTTCAACGAGTTTATCTTTCATATCAATAAGATACAATAAAATCAAATATGAAGTAGTAGATCGAGTAATAGTTGGCTAGTTCAAATCTTTAAGTCCAGGGACATATGGTTTTTGAATAAATAAACGTACTAATCTTTTTTATCTTTACCAATAGTCATATGATAATTTGGCAATTTGTTCTCAAAGTCTTTCAAAATTTCATCTAATAATTGGATAACACAAGGGCTACAAAAAAATCCTTGTTCTCTTTTCTATCAACATCACCACAATAACCTTATAATTTGTAGTATTATTAGTTATGATCACTTGAACCACATTCTCCTCTCCGACCATTTTAATTATTTCATCGATGTATCAATAGATTTTATAAAAATAATATCCTCTGGACTATTCACCAAAAAGTTACAGAACGATCTTCCCTTAGTATCAGTCCATTCATCACAACTTATCGAGCAACTTGTCTTCATCAAAATATATTTGTACCCTTCAATTTCTTTTTCTAGAACAGAAATTTTAAGCTCACCATAGGAAAAAAAGGGGCAGCCCGGTGCACGAAGATCCCGCTATACGGGATCTTAGGAAGGATTCATTATACGTAATCTTACCCTACCTTTTACAAAAGGTTATTTCCAAAGTAACAACTTTACCAATCGTCCATTCATCACATGAAGGAGGTACAAATTTCAAGCTACATTTTTCAACCAATTAAAACATTTTTTAAAATCTAGATTTTGTACACAATTAAATGGAATGCCACTTATGAGAAAAAATTCTAGCAATTTGTTAACAAGCTTTATCCTTCAATTTGTTTTTCAGAATTTTGATTTATGGTACTAATTGTTATATCCTCAGATGATTCCATGACTTGCTTTCCCCTATTACGTTTATCAATTTTTGTCATTTCTAATTCATCCATCATTTTCCTAGATTCTACTTGGTGGTTTAAAACTTTAGCCATTTACTCTCTAACTTCATTAGACACATTGTCGCATGCTTTCACATCTTAAAGCGACCGATATTAGCCTGCATGATTTCATTATAATAATTACACTTTGGATCATTATCAACCTTAGTTGCATGATCCTAATCAATATATAATTTTCTTCCTCTGCTTCCTGATACACTTTTTATGTTTTGTGTGTTGGAAGAATCGTAGATTTCAAACACTAAAATAAATAGACAAAATTTTTAACCAAATATTAAACTATATACTAAAATATTATGAAACTTGAATATAACAAAAATTAACATCTTACAGGATGATTCATCAAATTCATAACAAGGGTGTTAACAAGGTCAAGAACAGGTAAGCAACAGAACATCATCCTCAATGTTGAAATGATGTCTATAGGGTGTTAACAAATATTTTAAAAAATGTAGAATCGCCATATCAGTAACCCCTCAAGAGTCGATCCCATGGATATGAAGAGAGGTAAATACAGGTACACAGTTGAAAGCACATGACAGAAACATTTACCCCAGGCCGTGACACCCCGAGGATCAAACCTTGGACCTCTCAGTCACAAGACCATGCACCCCCAACTGTGTTATGTCCCGGGGACTTTTAACAAAGATTTAAGTTAGACTATGTTGTGGTTATTAATATGATGTGTTTAGGTTTCAAAGGTTAGGGTTTAAGTTGTGCAGAAGTTTATTTTCGTCAAAAGTGATCAAATGGGGAGTCCCAGAGGAGTATTCTCTTAACTTTATTGATCAGATGAGATGTGCGAATATAATTTAAAGGAAATGTACGGATCATGTAAAATTGAAGACGATACTTGGACAGGTTCAAAATTTTCCGAGAAGGGAAGGCTGATCTTTGGGTGTACAAATCGATGTAGATGAGCCACAATTTGAGCAGTAAAGCAATATGGCAGAACCATCGACCACGAAAGAATAGAGCGAGAGCTATATGTCGCTGTTGGGAGGAGTTAACCCTAAAGTGACCGACTCGGCCCTATGGAATTTTCCCACTGGCTACCTAGTAAATCGGGAAGTACTCATAGTCCGACATCCAATAGTCAACGTTCTTGGGTTGTCATTCCATTGATGAAAAATCACTCCTACATCGTAGTTGGGAATAGAACGTTAGATATCTCTAGTGTAATGCCTTATCGTTGCACCGTAGCATTATAAAAATTGGTTGAAAAATAACCACTGATTTAAAAATCAAACACTAATGATAGAAAAATAAAAATAAAATAAAATGGAAAAACAAGCGATGGAATATATTTGCTATGTCATTCATTTAAATTGGTCATTATTTTACAGTCATTAGCGACCAAATTTTTTTTATTTAGAATACTTGGAGTGATAACAATGGTTCTATCCCAAAACTATTTTATGACATATCTTCCGTTGAACACTTTTTATCATTTTTTACTATTCATGGTTCTTCATTTTGCTATCTAAATATTTTATTCATTGGGCTAGAACACTGAAAAATTGCTTCCTAACTTTAATAGTCACACTCTTATATGCTTTCATTTTTTTTAAATAAAAATGTAGATGATGTTTGAAGCAATAGCTACCACTCAACATAATTTCATTATAGTGTCGACACAGGATTTTCTTTCTATCCTTATAATATCTACATATTTTAACTAATGCATTTTTGACCATCTATTTTGTGTGTTAAATACATCATTTAATAAATAGATTTCAAACTCAAAAAAAAGTTAAAACTCTAAACCAAATATTGAACAATATACTAAAGTATTATATAAATTGATTGTAAAATAACCACCCAATGATAAAAAATGGAAACAAATAGTGATGGAATATCTTTGTGTTAATTTGTGATTGAAAATTTCAATCAATCTTTATTTAACAATCAAAATTTATTTTGGTAACAAATTAGAGTAAAGTGAAAAATTAACGATCAAAATTTCTAATCGGTCGTTATTTTATGATCAATTTAAAAAAAATAATAAAATAATTATGTTAATTTGCGATTGAAACCTCTTTCGGTCATTAATTAATGATCAAATTTTCTTGATCATTAATTCTATTACAAATTGACGGTTTCTTATATTGAAAATATTGTCTTTGTATATCTCCATTCATCAACTATTATTGGTCAATTTGTCTTCTTCCACTCATGTCTATACTTCTATAAGATATGAATTGTAATTTTTTATTTCTTTTTTCTAAAGAAAAAATTCCAAATGCAAATTTTATTTTTCCACCTTACCTCAATTAAAATCATTTGACAAAATAATAACTGATTAAAAATTTCAATCGTTAATTTTCCACCTTTCTCCAATTTGTGACCTAATCGAGGACAAAAATAAAATTTTCTTAATAAGTAAAGGGTGATTAAAATTTCTGATTGCAAATTAAACATTGTACAATGATATTCGGTTGTTAATTTTTACATTTTTTATCAGCAATCAATTTCTTTTTTTATTTAGTACCAATTGTTCTATGAACTATTTTATAATCCACTTTCCTCTTTTATACTTTTTACCATTTTCTCTTATTTATCATTCCTCATTTTCCTATTTAAAGATTTTATTTGTTGAACTATATCTCAACGTTTGCTCTCTAATTCAACATGAATACTCTAGTACGTTTTGATATTTTTTTTAAATTTAAAGCTACAGTATCTACATATTATTTTCTTTGTATCATTATCAACTTATATTTCGTGTTCTCAATCAATATTTGTTTTTATTTTGCATGATAGAATGCATCATTCATTGATTTCAAATCCAAAAAAACAGAAGCAAAACTTTTAACCAAATATTTAAAAATCGATGGTAAAATAACCACCGATATAACCGCCAATTTAAAAACTAATCACTAATAATAATAAAAATATATCCAGTATATAACTATTAGCCACTAATGTTAGAATGCCCTATCTTTTTTAAGATTTTCTTCAGTCATGCTTAGATTATTGTAGTCCATTACCTTTCTTGCTAAACAAATATAAGACCTCTCACTATATTTAGAAAAAAAAAACTTAAAATTTACATTGGACTACAATTGAGGATTCAAAAGATAATTTTTTTAATAATATAGGTATCTAATTATTTGAATCGACTGATTTTGGAAGTAATTGACTTGCTCTAACAAAAGTTTCACAATGACCACGGGGTAAATTTAGAAGTGTAAATGACAAACAACTTAACATATTTTTTCATCTTACTTAAGAAAAATATCCGATAGTATGCCGTAAGTAAAAATTAAATCATGATTATTTGAGAGACTACATGCACATCCTACTATTGCACCGTAGCCCAAAGTAGATTCAAAAGATGAATTGATTCATACATTAGTTGAAGTTGTGCATTCTATCTCTCATTATATATCTACCAAAATAGACTCATATATGTTTAAAATAAAAATCAATAACACAAAATATAAACAGTAAAAAACTATTAAATTGAAAGAAACAAAAATGTAATAATAGATTTAGAATAAGAGAGGGTACTCCTTTTATATTATTCAATGATTGAATTATCTTCTACCCATTTCATCTCTTGGTATATGAATCCCATAGTTGGTTCCTCATCAGAATTTATCTTCAAAAGTATTATTCAAACTTTAGACTAGAACTCATTTAGTACGGTATATTGATATTCCAAAACTTCATATGGTACCAAAAACTTCAATATACAAAAAATTCATACTAATTTTGGGTATGGTATAAATTTGTACTATTTACACACAAATTCCGATATCGGTATGGTATACCGAATACCGAACTATCAAATTACATATCGATATTATGTTGAAAACTTTTTGGTACAGTATAATATATTATAAAAATTTTTGACATACTAAATTTTGATATAATTCAATATATTTTAGTATGACATATGTGATAAATAGAAATTTTTGGTATTTCCTTGCCCCTACTTCAAACAATCAATTATTCCATCCTAAAATTTAAAATAAAAAACTATTTGATGTATTTTTTTCTCTGTTTTGTCTTTACCTATTCATTTGATTTCTGATGCTTTGTTGAAAACATTTCAAGAAGTTTATATGATACATTAAAATCAAATATACAGTAGCTAGACTCGGCTCAAGGCATAGGCCTATGCCTAGGGCCCTAATTTTATTAGGGTCCATTAATTAATTAATTGAAGATATTGAAAAAATTAAATTAACATCATTAATATTAATTAATTATAAATGTCTTGCTAACTCATTAACGACATCTTATCAATTAATTCATTATCGATTCTACTTCCTATTTATACATTACACTCATTTTTATTTTCTCATTAAATGTCTACCATAATTTTATATATCATTCTATTTGCCTTAAATATATTTTATTTTTTAATTGACATATTTTTTTTTTTTATTATTACTCTGATTCACATCTTATTTTACAATTAGCAAAACTATTCATATAAAATCTAATGAATTCTTTTCTTCTCAATATTTCTTTAGTACATTATGTCCTCTTCTTTTCTTATCAAAAATTCTGTATGTTTCTCTTTTTTTCACCGAGAATGTCCTTCATCCTTCTCTTCCCTTACTAATAATATTTCTTCCTCGCTCTTTCTTTTTCTTCCTCGATAATAATATAAATAAAAAAAAAAATTATTCATAAAATGCAAAGTAAAATGCTTTAGCAAAAATAATTTTTTAAAAATTAAAATTAATAAAGTGTTATTTACATTCTAACTAAAAAAGATTAAATAATTTAATAATTTTATTAATAAAAAATAAAATATTATCAAAATACCCGACAAAAACTAAATTTTATATAAAACATTAGTTTTTTAAAAAAATAATTTTTTTAACTTATTATTTTCGGTCCCCAATATAAATGAAAAATGACAAGAAAATTTTTAAAATATATTAAAAAATTTTGTTTTTAAATTTTTTTACCTAGAGTCTCAAGGAATCTTAGACGGTCTCACAGTATCAAATTTTTACAATCAATGACATTATTTAATATCCAAATAACTATAGTTTTTGAATAAATAAATGTACTAATCTTTTACCTTACCAATAATTATATGATTACGTGACAATTTACTCTCAGGTCTTCCAAAATTCCATCTAGACAACACAATAACTCTAAAAAATTGTTTTTTCCCTTTTCTATCAGCATCTCCACAATCATCATATAATTTGCAGCATGTTTAATTAGCATGTGAATAACATTCTCCTCTCCAACTATTTCAACTATTTCATTTAACACTTCTAAAATATTATTAGTTGCATCAATAAATTCAGATCTATCTATCGAACAAAAGTTTAGTTAAATTGAATTAACGGAATAAAAAGTTAAAATCGAATAAAAAAGTATAATTATTGAAAAGTTCAGTTAATTTGATAAGTTCAATTAAAAGTTTAGTTAGTTTGAAAAAATGTTCAGTTTGTTCAATTTTGATTAAGTTGGTTCGATTAGTTCATTTTTGAATCGATTGTTTAATCATAGATGTATCAATAGATTTCATAAAAATAGTATCGACTATTTACAAAAATTTATAGTTCAATCTTTTCTTTATATCAATCCATTCATCATAAATTATTGAGAAATTTACTTCTTCCAATGTACTCCTCGATTTCTTTTTTCTAAAAAGGAATTTTAAGCTCATCAAGGAAAACAAGTACAAATTTCAAAATACATTTTTATAAATTCTGTATTTTTACACAACTAAAAGGAATGTTAAAAAATATCTAGCAAATTATTGAAAGATTCGTTTCTCAATATATTTTCAAAATTTTAATTTAAAATATTTTGAATGGTACATTGAATACTTTCTACCATTTCCTCCTTTTCATCATTCATTTTTTTTTCTATTTGAAGTTTTCCATTTGTTTAGCAAAACTCTAATCATTTGCTCTTTAACTTCCTTCGGCATACTATAATTTTTTTTAATACAAACTAAATAATATTTGAAGTGGTAGATATCAGTTCATATGATTTCATTACTTTTTGTTACACTTGATTTTCTTTAGATCATTATCCATCTTTGTTCCATGCTCCAAACCAACATCTAATATGCTTTGTCTACTTTTTCTGTTTTATGTGATAATCCATCATATTATCATTTATAGATTTCAAACCCTACCAAAAAAATGACAAAATTCTTAATCAAATATTGAACAATATACTAAATCATTATAAAACTCAAATATAGCAAAGGTTAACATCTTCCAAGATGATTCATCATATTCATAACAAGGTCAAGTAACAGAATACCATCGTCAGTGTTGCAATCATGTCTTCAGGGTTTTAACAAAGATTTAAGTTCAACTATGTTGTAATTACTAATATGATATGTTTAGGGTTTAGGATATGCAGAAGTTTAGTTAAGTCAAAAGTAATAAAATGAGAAATCTTAGAAGAGTATTCTCTCAGAAAACTTTAGGGATCAGATGAGATGTACAAACTTGATTTCAAGAACATATGAAAGGAACACATATTTTTAGAGAGAATACAAAATTTACTGCACATGTAAAACTGAAAATGCGAAAAAAATAGTGTTGTTGAAGAGGGGACACAACTTGGACACGTTCAAAAATTTTAAAGAAGAGAAGGCTAACCTTTGGGAGTATGAATCAACATTGTTGAGACGTGGTTTGCATAGTGAAACAATATTGTGGAATTGTTGACCACGAAAGAACAGATCGAGAGCTATATGCCACTACTTGGAGATGGAGCTACGGGTTCAAATTTTCGAGGTTTTAGAGAAGGGTTTTACTACTAAGTCTTCGAAACATACTCTTTCGTGTAATTATAAGCAAATAGGTTTTTTTAGTTATGACCTAGCAAAAGAAAAAATGATATAAGTTGAGTTTATGTAGGGTTTGATTCCCGTCTTTAAAAAAGTTTTGTTTTTAATCCGATTCAAGTAGTCCAGATCAAGGAGAAGAGTGATTCCAATTTTCCTATTTTGATAGTATCACGAACCATGCTATCAAAATTGATGTTTCAACTAGGCCTTAGCAATTGGTTAATAACCAAAACGATAAACCAGTTTAGTCGAAATCAAATAAACTTAATTTTTTTGAACCCACTGATTTTTTTAACAAAAATGGAACCGATAAAATATTGATTAATTCGGTCGAAAACTGAATCAATTAATTTTTTTTTTCATCGTCAATCGATTGATACTTTTCAGCAATTGACTGATGATGGACATTTGAACCAAATGATTAATTATGGTGTATTTTGTTCAATTTTGATTTCCATTAGTTGATTGTTGAAGATTTATGTTTATAGCAGTTGATGAATATAACTTAATTCAATTTAATCGGTTTAACTGAATTTTAATTTCTAAAATCGAAATCGAATTGATTTAACCAAAGTAACTAGTATTTCAATTAAAAAAATTAATTTTCAAATTAATTGAATCAAATTTTTAATTTTGATCGATTCAATCAGTTAATTTAATTTAACCGATCCCTATAAGCATTTGCCTCTTCATTCAGACTTTGTAAAGTCCTAAGTACCAAATTAAAATATAATTTGTCTCGAACCGGAACAAACAAGAACCAGAACCAGAACCGGAAAGGGAAAGATGTTGAACAGGAATAGTGCGATGCAAAAGGTGAGCTTGGATTCAAGGATTGAGTTTCCGGCAATCCCTTACACGAGATTAAGATCCGAGATGAGGAGAACATAGGTGAACTTGCGATCGCTGCCGATCAAGACATCAATTTATCTTGTTCTGTTTTCTTATTATATTTATCACCATTGTGAGACGGTGAAATGCTACTTAGTAACAACTACCTAAATGCAGTAACTCGATGATGGTTCTATTCGGATGGCCTGCCAAGATAAATTTATGAAACTTGAATAAATTCAGAATTGAAGAGCGCCCTTGATAAAGTAAAATGAGGTCGAAGGTACAGCATATTGGGCACAGCTTGGTAGGACCCGTATTGCCTCTGGGAGTAATGGACGGTAGGGTAAGTCATTTGGGGACCGGAATTGTTTTGAGATGGTCAACAAAGTGGTTTACTAGGGTGGACCGGTTCTCACGGGTTTTTGACGTATTGATCAATTTAATTCATATAACTATATAGATTCGTATTTGAAACTAGCATTTAACTTAATCTACGTTGATTTGAGCACTAGAAACTGGCTAGTAGTTTAGGTGGTATTTTTGGTTTTGTCGCATTGGATCATAAAACGAGTCAAAAATCCGAACAACAAATTATACATGTTGGTTATGTCCGCCTCTTCCCTGACATTGACTCTGAACGTTGACTGGGAAGAATAAGTACAGGAATCTGTAATTAAAAATCAAGAGTCTAGATAATTATTAGGGTAAATTAACTCAATGACCTTTGAACTTTTTTTAATCATCTATTCTTGAATCAGCCCTTAAATTTTTTTTGATGAAAACTAAGAAATGTGTCTCATGCGCGCCTTTTAGAGGGGTAAAAGGTGTCCATCACCCTCACGGTGTTCAATTAGATCTCATGGCCATCTTCACAGGTTCTCAGGTATTGCTTCCCAGGGAGATCTTTACCAAAGAGGTCGCAGCTAGCGTTTTGCAACTGTATTCTATCGTCATGCTTCCGCTAGACCCGATTGGGCTACCACTACAGGGAGCGGATACGGTCGATTCACTACCATCAAGGTTGTCATCATCGTCAGGCACCAAAGAGGAGTTAGTGGTGACAGGGCAGTGACTTTTTGCAGAAAGGGTGTTGTCAACGTTGTGGATTTTTGGATTCCAAATATACTATCTGTTTTATATTTTGAAGCATAAATTCTTCATCATAACTCCTTTCATTACAAATAGCAATTACCATCTTGTGCTCATTTTTTTTATAAATAAATGAGCATCTTCTAGCAACAACATAAATTTTAACATATATTCTAAAATCAGCAGCATCCTTGAAATTTTACCCTTCACTATGGACGCAGTTAATCCAAGCATCTATATTATTTGGCAACGGGGCATGTTTGATCTCCTCATCACTCCTTGATTGTGTCTATTCCTCCTCAACCATTACCAGTTTGATACAATTAATAGTATCAACTTAACTATATTATATGTACTTGTGCTAGATGTAACATATAATATTATCAAAACCACAATATGAAGAGGGATATAATATATGTTTCCTCCTCAAATTTAGACTCTCATCGACATGTCTGTTTCTGCTCTCTACCCTCAAATTGATCATTTCTAGCTTCATACACATATGAAAATGTATCATTGAGCATATCATTATCATTGTTTAAAATCACATACATCTTATGTTGCAGAGCTAGGTATTGTAGAATCATAGATTTGAGAGTAATGTTCGCACATTTTTTGTCAAGACTCGCATATATATCCATCAAACTACAACCACTAAAAATTGAAATCATAAACAACTGGTTCTTGCACTTACAACTATCTAAAAACATAAAGTTACAAAGCAAACTTTTAGAATCTATTTTAACCTAATCTACAAAAACATAACATTCAATTCAATCATATAAAAACTGAAGACCAAAGCTTCATTTATATACAATTCAAGATTTTTTTTCCAGAAATTCCCTAATGATTTAAGAATTTTTCTATTCAAGAATTAAACAATACAAGTTGGCCATCAATTCGTCTCAAAATAACACAAATTCAAGCACAAAACTAAACCCCAAATCTTATCTTGTTCACAAACCCATTTTTATTCAACCTCAGAAATTCTGAGCATCATACTACTTAAATTGGGTACAATACTCTTTTTATTGATAATCACTACAAAAGTCCACATATTTCATTCTTTCCTTAAATTGAAAAAGATGCAATACAAACTCATTCATAAATTTGTAATTCCAAAATAGAAATCGAATTTATTCAATCTCAACCTCACAAAATCAAAAACACTCATGAACTAAAACACCCATAACCTAAAGCTTCATTTTTTTGCACAACAATAACAAATTAGTCAAAATCTAGAGAAGAAAATTATAGCTTACAGATGATTCTTGGGTTGAAGGTGAAAGTAGGGTTCTACCAGTTCTTCGATTTCTGCCTTCAACTTCGATGGAGATGTTTTAGGGTCCAAGTAAGGGCTAAGGGGAGGTTATGTCATCACTGATGGTTTGGAGAGGAAGTCAGGGATTGCATCGCTGATGGCTTGGAGTCACAGAGGCTCAAAATAAGGGGAGGGAGTGCGTCGACAGTTGGGGCGAAATAAGTAATATTTAAGGATTTTAATTTAATATGAGGGCAAGTTGATAATTTTGCATAGGTTAGAGAGTTGAAACAACAAATCAGTTTGGTAAGTATCAAGAAGAAAGAAGGTTTGACACCAGCACTAAATGCAAATGTTTAGACTTGCATGAGAATTTTAGAGCAATTTCCCCATTATAAAACCTTTTTTTTCTTTTTTTTTTTAGAATGGTCTTTTCTTAAAAAACAAGAATAAATTTTCTTTTTAAGTCTTCCTTAGAAAAAAAACATCATTACAAATTCTTATATCTCTATTTTTTCTGACTATATTTGTATCTATAACATTCAAATTAGATTTGACAATTTCATTTTAACCCGATTAAATTATATATATACATATAAAAGAATTTTTTTTCTCTCCAAAATCTACTAGCTAATATTAGGAAGAGATTATATAGATGTTTAAATTATTTTTTAATTATATATAGATATTTTAATATGATGTCAATTTTAATATATTTTTGCTAAATGATAATAAGGGGTTTAGAAAGAAGAAAAATTACAAGTATAAAAGATATTCAATCCTTCAATATAAGTATACTCATACAATATCCTAAACCCCATGAATGTGAAGACAAAGAATATAAAATTCATCCTAAACGGATCTATTGTCATCTTATTTTAAGCTCTCATGAATCTGCTGGGTCCATAGGAATCAAATTCAAATCAATCAAAGGAATCTGTTTAGTAATTAAAAAATATAAAAAATTTAAACAAATAAATAAACTCAATTAAAAATAATATTTAA
>JBBMJZ010391493.1:0-14515 GCA_037833815.1 Zingiber zerumbet | reverse complement strand
TTAGAGAATTATTTACGTTGCTTAACTGGTGATAGACCCAAGGAGTGGGTTCGTTGGCTTCCATGGGCAGAATGGTGGTACAATACGACCTATCACTCAGCTACTAAAATTACCCAATTTGAGGTCGTTTATGGATGTATACTACCCTTAGTTAGCTCATACACACGCGAATCAACAAATAACCTATGCACAATGGACCAAATATTGCAATTTTTGAAAAACAACTTATGCAATGCACAAGCAAGAATGAAGCAACTAGCCAACAAGCATCGTTCGGAAAGAGAATTTGCAATAGGAGATTGGGTTTTTCTAAGACTTCAATCATACAAACAAGTTTCAATTCGTACTTCAACCTCTATGAAGTTGTCACCGAAATTTTATGACCCTTATAAAGTGATAGAGTGTATTTGACCTATTGCTTATCGCTTGGAGCTTCCATAAGATTCTAAAATACACCATGTATTTCACGTGTCTTGTTTAAAGAAGAAATTAGGCAATAAATTTACTTCTCAGCAACACCTTCCTGAAGCATTTAGATGGTGAAGTTAAATTTCAACCTTATGTTATTTTAGAAATGAGACTTGTGAAGAAGAACAATCAAGCGACAGTTGAGCTATTAATTCAATGAGACAATTTATCTATCGATGCAACATGAGAATTATATGATACAACTCAAGAAAAATTTCCAGAGTTTATTTATAAATAACCTTGAGGACAAAGTTATTTTGAAGGGCAGTGGAATGATAAGATCCATTATTAGATCTATTCAAATAAATCCTTTAACTTTATTTCTTTTTCTGATCTATTTAAATAAATCTTTTAACTTTATTTTTTTTAAAAATAAGTTTTAGATTTTTTTTCTAGATAAGTTTTAATAAAACATTTTCTTTTAAAAATATATTTTTAATTTAGACCTTCTATTTAAAGAGATAATTTTAAAGGCCAAGTAATTTTTTTTAGTTAATAAATTTTATTTGATTATTAGAGATTAATCCTAATGGTCATCCTGTCCCTTTTTTATTTTTCCATATGATAAATCTCGGATTCTTATCATGCCGCAGCCTCCTCCTCCTCCCCCTCCTCCTCTCCTCCGCCGGTAGCAACAGCTACAGTTTGGGGCCGACCGACGATGATCTCCGCAGCACGGCTACGTCGCGGCTTCGATTTCCGGGTTACTACGGTTTCCGATGCGTCAGGAGATCTGTCTCCTCTTATCGGATCTTTTAATTGAAATGATTAGAGTCCGAGACGGGTCCGAGTCCGGATGTGAAATAGAATTGATTTTGCATTCTTCCCTCCCACTGTCCCCGCTCGAGAGCATTTCCCTTTCTTCGCCTCCGTCGTCTTCCTCTGCTCTTCGCCCCGAAGGCGCTCGCCATGCCCGCCCTCAAGATCAAGGTACCTTCCCTCAAGATCTCAATGTGTTGTTCCTCGCTCGTGATTCCGTCCTTTGATTTACTAGGTTTGGTTACATCGGCGGTCGGTTTTCCTTCCCTTTCGCGATTTAGGTCTTCTACGCTGAGGTTACGGACTCTGAGAGGATCTTGCTTTGTTAGGTTTCTTGATTCGGGAAATTACCTGATTGCACTCGTCTTCTTCTACTAAAGCTAAAGACTTGTAGCATTTTGAGGTCTAGTTGCTTGACCAGTTTATTGTCCAAACTTATTTTGTTAGTAAATTTCCATTTTGGATTCCATTGTTAGTAATTCTTGTTCAGTTTCTTGTCACTGGGAGCTTCCTTAGTCTTGAAAAAGGAAATCGTAGCATGTGTCCGATGCCATATGGTTCTGTAGACGGCTTCGGTTCTCCATTTCTCTTCAAAATAGGGCACTGTTCTATTGGCCATTACCTTGAATTGCAGGCACACACAAAAGAAGATCTTCGTGATGTGTCTCAACGAAACGGTGCTTATCTTGATTAGTTCTTTGATTTTTTTCTTTTTAATATCTCTTGTTTCTTTTCACTTGTTTATCGTTAACCTTATACTGTCAACCAGTAGAGCATTAAATTTATTTTGGGACAATGACTTACTTTGACTCATTAAGGAACTTTGAAGAAGGTTTTTAGGTTCAATTATATTCCATCTTGTCCACTTGGTGCATCACTTGTCCAATTCAGTAGTGAAAGTTCTTTGTTTTTTGATCAGAGTTCACTCTGTATGAAGCCCCTTTGCTAACTTGCTTCAGAAGCTGATGTTTACCTTTTCACATATTGAAGGGATTTGAATCTCTCTGATCTTTTTTGTGACATTTAGTTAATTTTGGGTATCAGAGGGTTTCTTAATGGTGTAATGTGGGGAAATACATCACCGCGTTAATCATTTGTCAAGGAAGATGACCATTGCATGTAGACCACCTTTCTTGTTTTCTGGTTAGAAGCTTACCTGTGAAAGTATGGGGACTAGAATTATAAACCTTTGTTCTGGGACACTATGGACTATTAAAGTTTGCCTATCTAAACATGGAAGTTGATTTACTGGAAAGACATTATAGAGAAAAGAAGAGAGGTGGGATGAAGTATGTCATTCTCAACATAAGTTAGATATATTTTTTGTTTAATCTGCTATTCATAATGTCATAATATGTTGGGAAATTTTTTTATTAAGCGATTGCATTTGCTGTGCTCTTCAAGTTCATTCTAATAGTAACCCTTTTCCGTTTTTCTTAGTTCTTACATGTTATATCATCTCTGCAACTGCAATTAACAAATAACCTAAGTCACATGCTTGTTGCCACTGCAATAATGTGATTTTTCTAAAGGCACGCCTTAAAGTACGTAAATCAAGATTCTGAGTAAGGGTTATCAGTTATGTTGTCTCAATGCATCATAGGTGAAAACTAAATATAAAATGTGGAAAGATAAATGATTCTTCAATCTCTTCCACGTCAAATGAATTTTTCATTTATTTTAGTAATCAATTCCTCAGAACTCGTTCTGTCCATTTAGTATGAGTACCTTCTTGTGCTTAATAACTACCATTCTTGGTATTGAGGTAGATTTAGTACTTTTAGTTACAACCATTTATAAGAGAAATAGAGAAATAGGTTTTCTTACTTCAACGCAGATTCATCTGAAACGATTGCATACATTGCATGCTTGTTTATTACATTTCAATATCCTGAGAGAGTTGATTCTAATTTTCTTCTCCTTTTGAAAACCTCTACTTTGTTCTGTCATTCCTCTCGTAAATTCGTTACAAATGCCTAAGTACATGTTTACATGATTCATAGTTGTTGCCTTACACTCATTGACTCCCAAAATTGCTATGCAGAGCCTCAATGCAGAAATTCCTTTTCTACATGCTACTTCTGATATTTTTAATGCATCTGTAACTTTTGTGGGACATGGATACTTTTTATTAGCTAGATCAGTTGCTATCAAAAAGAGAATTAATTATTTGTTGTTTTTGTTAATTTTAAATTACACTGGCTTTTAAGTTATATGTGTTAACTCATAATTCCTTATACTGACTGTTTGCTGATAGTAAATAAAGCTTTGGTGCTTATGATTGCTCCAATCAGAGATATTTTTGAAATTCATTTCTTTTCTGTTTCTTTGGTATTCAACTCGAAAACAGAAAGATGAAAGACAAAGCATTGAACATATATTTGAGAAATTGTCCAAGGAGCTTAATGATCAAGTTGATTTTGATCTTCCAACATGGCTGAAGAAAGGGAAACCTGCTCCATATATCAGCATAAAGCGCAGTATCCATATTACATGTAGATTTGCTTTGCATGCTTGTTAATTACTGCTATATGTAAGGTGCCAGTTTTTTGAACCATGATGAGCATAAAATATAGCATAGTCTTTTGAGGTATTTGATTCTTTTAATTTTGTTGATGAATTGGTGACCTTGACTTTGATAAGATTTCTATCTCACCAAAAGGCGAATTGAGGATGATGGAATATTTTGTTCCTGTACTCCATTATCAGGATCATCGATTGTCTGTGGTGGAGACTGCCATTGTGGGTGAGCAGCTTCATTTTGAGTTATTGGAACCTTCTTGCATTTGTCAATTATGTGACTTTGTACCTTTAGCAACTTTGTAAACTAAATAATTACTGTTATAAATTTTTGCTTCAAGGGGATAACTGCCTTACATATTTACTGAGTTCAATAGGATCATACTGCTCACCTCCCTAATTATTTCTTCAGGGTGCTATTCTCTTGTTGCACATCTAGTTGCAAATGTGGTGATAAGTGCCTTAACAAATCTTTTCAATACAGAGAACAAAAGAAAATGAAAGTTGTACAGGTATAATCTACTTTCACCATATCATTCACTGAACTATTTTGAATTACATGGAAGAGCAGGTTTATATGTGTAGTTTGCATTGCTGAATGAGTGATTATTGAACAAAAAATTGGCATCTTAATTTATCGTTGCTATTTATGTTATATATTTATGGTGTCATATTCTTTAGAATTTATTATACTATGTTGAAAAAAGGTAACAATTAACACCTAAAATGCAGGAAAGCAAAATAGCTACTGGCCGTTGAGAAAAGTCTCAAGAGTGATACTTTGGCTGCCTAGTTATATAGCTGATAACTGTCATTTCAGTTGAACCAGATTATAGTTAAATGTCTTTCCTAACACTTAGGAAATTCTAGTTCTAAATGGTCAATCAGATGCCAATTTTACAAGCCTTAAAATATGAATCGGTTTTGATCCTACATTGAGATGGTTTTGCGCCAGTGCCTTGTGCCGAAACATGATACAGGTTGGTTGGTGTAGGCTAGCTGTTCGACTTGGTGGTGGAGGGTGAGGTAGAGGCAGGGAAGAAGAAGAAGATCAGATAGAGGAAAACAAAAGAAAGAGAAGAGAAATAAGAATTGCAAGAAAAATAGCTTATATTGTCTACTGTCATTTTCTGCTATTTGACCTAGCATTCCTGCATTTCCACCATTTTTGCTTCCTGCCTATCCTTTCCTTTAAGGCTGAGCTATGAGTTTCCTCAATGTTCACTTGTTGAGATCACCAATCACCTTGGCTATGGTGGTGTATCAAGCTAATTCCACGTTTCTTTGTTAGTTCCATTGCATTCTAGCACAATCCACATGATTTAGCAAGAAGCTTATTGTATACACTTAGCTGTTAATTGGTTAAATAGCTGAAATTTTTTATTTCAGTTGTAAGTCTATGTGCTATGTGAGCATTTTGCTTGTTGATGAAACTTACAAATAATATGTTATTTAGACAGAAAAATGTGGTTTTGGTTTGGTATCAGAGGAAGATATAAAACAAGGGGACTTTGTGATTGAGTATGTTGGAGAAGGTGACATTTCCCTTTTTTGCTTTATGTCTCCATTCCTTTTCCTAATAAGAAAGAAGGATCAAGTGATATGAAGTCTTTGACTCGTCTTTTTGATGTTCTATAGTTTTGGATGACAAAGCATGTGAAGAAAGACTTTGGAAAATGAAAGATCGAAGAGATACCAACTTCTACTTGTGTGAGGTTAATCATGATATGGTGATTGATGCTACATACAAAGGAAATAAATCAAGGTTTATAAACCACAGTTGCGAGCCTAATACTGAGATGCAGAAATGGTTATATACTATCCTCCATTTCATTACTTTATTGTGATTCTTCTATCATTATCAAAATTTATTCCATTCCATTTTATATAAAGGAGAGCTGATGGAGAAACTAGGGTTGGGATCTTTGCTCGTCGTAACATAAGGAAAGGCGAGGAAGTGACCTATGATTATCAGTATGTTCAGTTACTTTGGCAGTACTTTTTTAGCCTCTTGCACTTGCTTCTTTTATAACAGTGTGTTAGCATTTAGTCCACCCTTTGCTTATTTTGATGTAATTTCCCATGGATGATTTTTTTCTTCTTTTTATCTCATAGATTTATTCATCTGATAAAATGCCCAGATTTGTTCAATTCGGAGCAGATCAAGTTTGTTTGTGTGGTACTCCTAGATGTAGGCAGAAGCTAGGAAATAAACCCAGTAAGTTAATGTGTTCTTGAAATATCTTTTGATATGATGAATATGCCATATTATACTTTTGTTCCTTGTGAAAATTAGAATGTTCAAGTTCAGGAGATCAAAGAAGGAAATCCAAGAATGAGAACTGTATTGGGGAGCTTGTCCGTGTGTGGCTTCCAAGTGACAAAAGGTTTATCCTAACTATGTTTTTTTAATAACCTCCTGTTGACTTTCTATATAATGTTATCTTTAATTCCTGCTTTGGACATATGATTATGTATTTTCTTGTTCTGGTGATACAAGTCAGAATTGCTTTGAGAACATACTGGTCGTCAAAATCTAATACACACATTTCCTTCATTTCTATTCCTCCTATTGCATTGTTCACTTTAAGGGTAATTAAGATCAAGAGATTATCTTTTAGACAACTGAGATTGATGTTAATGTTAAATTCAATCCATTAGCTCACTTTGTTTGAAAGTCTATGCTATTAAGAAAGAGTCCAATCTTGCATTTACACTTCAATCCCCTAGTTAGCTTCAGAACCACACATTATCGTTGTAGGTGCCAGAGAAAATCACTTATGGCATTATTCTACATAGTCAACTAAGTTGGTTTTGCATCTTCTGCTTACATAAACCATACTCAATGAATCCTGATACTCGGAGATGCTCAAGTTTATACTAGCAATGCTCCAGCAGTGGTTGGACAATGATCTATTGTGATATATTTTGTTACTCATGATGGTGCTCCAACAGGGTGGACGCTTAAATGAACATATTGTATGAATTTTTTTTTTACTAGGCAATTATATTAAATAGATACTGTCTTTGCTACCATTCAGCATGCCTATGTGCAATGTTGAAGCATAGAAGATCTAGAACTGTATATATCCCTTAGTATAGGACTGTTTTTTTTAGATATTGACATTGACTAGATTCAAACATATTATATGTTACTTGATAGTTGATACCATATTAAATGCAATTATTAGTTACTGATCTTGTGAGACATAACTTGCAGATTGTCGTAATGGAATATGTTTGATATTTCTTTGCGAACTAGTTTTCTAGAATTCGGTTCATGTGTATTTCATGTCTCTTGCCTATTGATTTTATTTAAAATACATGTAATTTTTGTGTAGATGATGTCAAAGCTACTGCTGGCATAAAGTTAAATTTTTTTAAAAGATTTGCATTATCATTTGCTTGTTTGAACTTCTCATACTTGAAAGCAATATGCGCTAAGACACTTTTCTTTCAGCAACTTGCTTTAATATTTGTTTTCCCAGGCAGCCCATGCTTCTTTATAGGAAATGATCATATATATATATATATATATAAAGGTTTGTTAGCCTGCACACCCATTCAGTGCATACTCTTGGGTGACCCTCACATGTCCGTGAGTTCCGATTCACTTTTGAGAATCGGAGCGCCCAGGAGGGGCTTCGGCGCCCGGACATATGAGGGTCACCCAGGAGTGTGCACCGAGCAAGTGTGCAAGTATATATATATATATATATATAGTTTGATCTTCTACTCTAACAGAAAGTACATTTCCCTGAAATTATAATTATTATTATTGTATTGCTCTTTCATTTCAGGTATATAGGAGGATTTATTTCAGATTTTGATAATATCTCCGGAAAGCACACTGTAAGGATTGCATTTGCTTGCTCAGTAAGGAAAGCCAAGCAATATGTCCTTTAGTCTTATTATTATTATTATTATTTCTAACAGATAAAATTTGTGGATGATCATGAAGAAGTTCTTGACATGTCAAATGAAGATTGGGATTTTCTATAACCATTGACACACTCTCATTGCGGAGGTAATACAGATGCGAACTTTTCTTCTTACAATTGTAGGTTAGGAAGCTGCCCAAACTATTTATCATGCCAACCTGTAGTTGGCCTTGCCAGGCATCGAACTTAATTAACTAAGCCAAGCCTGCACCAGAACCTTGTCTCTTCTCGGCTCTTATGGAATTGATTTTTCATGCTTGGTCTTGGATTTTAGATATCTGCACTTGTTGAATTTTTGTATATTATTCATCTCGAAGTTCAATTTGTGACAATGCTTTGCAGGAACGTCCATGGTGGTTGGTTGTAACATTAGTCAGATATCCATTTGTATTCCTACAAAGTCGTCATTTAGGTGCAATGATTTGCAGATTGTGCTAACTATTCATTTCTCTCTTGTCTGATTGATAAGAACAGATCTCATTGATTATCTCAACAATGTTTTGAGCTGGTAAATGGATGGCTCCAAATATTGTCCGAAATTGTTGTACTATTAAATGTTCAACAACTGTATCCTTTAATATAGTGATGGGTTAATTCTTTATCTGATACTTTTTCACAGTTCAAGAAAGAGGACTATATAAGAGGCTTCCTTTAGGATAGTTTGAAGAGATTGAATGATACCAAGACCAAAGAGAGTTTATAGAGAAATATTATAAGCATCTCTTTATTATAGGTTGAAGAGAATAATTTAAGGATTAAAGGGCATGAAAATATTTCTTTTTTAACCAGGACCTAGGAGAGATCATAGAGAAAGATTTTAAGAAACTTCTCTTTACGATAAGTTGAAGAGATCAAAATTCTGGAAGATGATTTCGAGAAGCTTATAGCTTGCATCTCTTTGAAAATACAAAAACAAAAATGTAGCCTTTTTTTATCGTGAAGTGTGCAATAGAAGAAATGGTGAAATTTTTTATTCTGTTGTTACCATTTAAAAAAATGGATTTGGACAATATTAATACTTAATGGATTTATTAATTCTTTGTAACCACCTGATTTTATATCACAGAAAAGAGTACTGGTGCCTTCCGTATACTAAAAGGGTGTGTTTAATTAAGCGGTATAATTTTAATTATGTTATTATCTAGTAATTATATAATTAAAGTTATGGGGAATAAAATATAATTAAAGCTGTAAATAAACTAAATGTTTGTGAACCAACTTTGTGTTCGGTTTGGTAAGAGTTTGTTTATACACAAGATTAATTAAACGAACAAGTTTGAACAACTCGTTAAGATAAACAAACAAGTTTGAACACATATATGTTTAATTCGTTAACGTTCGTGAACAATGTTCGTGAATAATGTTCACGAATCATATTTATTAATAAAACTCTTTTTAATATACTAAATAAATAATAAAATAAGATAAAATAAGTATCAAGTTCAATAACCAATTAAATAACTAAAAGTTTTAAATAATCAAACAAGCTTGAATTGAGAGCTCGATAACATTTAAACAAACCAAACTCGAACTAAGCTCAAGACAAACTCGAACCAAGCTCAAGCTAAACTTAAATTGAGAGCTCGATAACATCTAAACAAACTAAGCTCAAGTCAAACTTCAAATAAACTCAAGCTCATAAAAAATAAACTAAGCCAAACTTGAACACTTATTTCAAAAGCTTGGTTCATTTTAAGCTCGGCTCAGTTACTTTATCAAACAAGCTTGAACATCCCAAAGTTCGACTCGGCTCGGCTCGACTTGTACCGCCCTAAATAAAATCTAATATTTTTTATTCAATCTTATGTAATAAAAATTTATTTATTTAGATAATATAATAAAAATTTATTTATTTAAAGATTTTAATATATAATTTAATTTAATATTTTACTATATTATTCTTCATTATAAAATCTAGGATGATTATAATTATTATTTTTAAAATTTTTGCTCTTAAGTGACGAGACACTTGTGTTTTAGGATTATAAGTGTGGCCAATGAAAAATTTACGTGAAACTATACTAAACTAGATCATAATTAGTCGGTTCAAAAATTAGTTTTTTTTAAAAAAAAAAAAACGTAAAGGTGCTGAAACATACTTTCCATGGAAAGCACAATTAAATGCACAAAAATGAAAAGTCAAATTCAATTTCTAATTTTTTTTACTCATTGTAGGGGAAGAGGTCTCGTACGTGGTCAAGGAGAACATGGAAGAAGTGGAGAAGCTAATGAAGAAAAAAAAACTTAAGAAATATGACTACCCAGTTTAAAATTATTGATTGCTACTAAGCTGACAAGTTTTCATTCAGTTTAAAATTATTGATTGCTACTAAGCTGACAAGTTTTCATTCTGATCCTACGACTCATTCCGATCCAACGGCCATCAATTTCTAAAACAGGAACTGCCCTGACAATGGAACTACTATAAGGTCTTTCGTCAGAACAATAATCAGCACAACGGTCCAATTTAAGAAAAGAAAGTGAAGAAATTGAGATCAAAGAAAAAATCGTATAAGCCAATGCCACACTTTCTCTAGTTCCTTTAGACCCCCTTTAGCTACATCTTGTAGGCACGTCTCTCCACTTGATCTTCCAGTAAATGATTTGCAAAATGAAAGCTCCCAAATCTTGTTTATAACTTTGAATAACTGGAGCACATGGCCTCTTCTTTTCAATGGACTTAAAAGAGCAGGTCAAATTTGGATTAGGCATATTTCGATATCCAACTCCAGGATTAGGTACTTCTAAGTGGATTAAGATCCAACAAGACCTTTGTGGCGAGCATAGGCGATGATGAAAATAAACACGAATGCGGAAGCCAGGCCGGAAATGATAACCACCTGCAAACATCAGGTTGTAGAGCAAATATCAATGTAGAGAGGTATATCATCCATAATTGTCTTTTATTCACTGGTCAACGTACCCATTTGTACACATATCCATGGTCATTGTTCCACGAGTATGGTATGTTCATTCCAAATACTCCAGCAACTAGTGAATAGATCGACAGGCTAACTGTGCCGGAACTCAAGAACAGTTCTAACTACAATCACAGACAAAAAGCAGCAAAGAAAAGAAGAAAAATATCAGAATTATACTAAAGCACCCACAAATTATTCCATACTTCTAAAATGAAGGTACTGAAAACTTTGACCAGTTTACCTGAATAAGCTGATTTCGATGGTTGTCAAGCTGCCGACAGAAAAGTGACCATTTATTTTGGGTGGTTTGTTTATAATCTAGTAGTCAGTTTCTTAAAATAATTCACCAGTTAAGCAATACCTGAATATTGATATAGTCCTCCGTGTCATCAATGTATTCACGCAGCTGAGAAAATTATCAATCTGTTATTTCAACTGGAAATGTAAATGATATTTGGACCCATCCAATTAATAATTTTGTTGCTGCAAACTACGTTACAGAAGACAGGCATGAAATCACAAGACCAAAACTCCCAATTATTTCGGGTGCACTGGTATGAGGCAAAACATATTGATTTCATTGTAGTTCTGAAGCTTTATTTAACCATATTGCTACAGATTGACAACTATGACTCCAGTTTTATGTTGACTATATCTGGATAGGGATCAAATAAAGTTAATAAATATCTGTAGCTAGTGCAGGAGAGCATCTTTTGGAGGTCAACCTCTGTGACTATTAGATTCAGGTTGATAACAAATACTATGAAAGCAAACCATAATGTCATGAAAAATATTCAATCCAAACAGCTTGTTGTGAGGATACCAAATTGTTTGTAAACTCAAGTGTAATATTGCTTGGGAACTAAATAATAAGGGATTATTTCAACATTTGCAAATGAGGTCACAATGATTTCTTATTTTACTAATGCATGGAAACTCTGTAACTTTCTGCATAAAGGAGTAGCTACACAGTTTGTTGTGACTATTTTTTTCTTCAAATGGAGTTCAAGTATTAGAAGAGGCAGACTTTAACTACAGACTTACGGTAGTCATCTTGTTTAATGTACCATCGATTTGCATGAAGTATGCCTGCATAGGGTAACAAAATCCAAAAAATAAGATATTGAAAGTTAAGTTGTAATAGAATTTCAAAACACATTGGTATGGAGAAATAGGAGTATGTGACCTCTAGTAACATTTCTAGCTCCTCCACATCATTCTCATTTCCATGTATGGTTGCTGCGCTTGCCTTGCTTGCTCTGGATATCTTTGAACCGATTGTTGGAGAAGCAGGGGCCCAGTTAGGAACACCAGAACCACTTACAGGAGTGGAGGCTCCTGCGATTTTTCTTGACAAGTAAAGATCTGCCATATCGTCGTCGTCGTCCAATAGCTGTTCCAGCTCATCCCTTACCTGGCAAACACCACTTAACTCTGAATAAAAATGAAGGATGAACAAACTGCATATCAGGTCATCAGTCATCACAAAGAAAGAACAAGAGGCTACACAAATACAATACGGTCATGAGAACTGGGCCCATGCTATCAAGATAGACTTATGATTTATAGGACAGCAGAGAAATAAGAATGACATACGTAATTTTTAGATTCCCAGCAAATTAATTTCATGAATGTGCTTCTTATCAAGCCAAAAAAATGTTTTATGTTCGATATCAAAAGAAAAAAAGAAGACACGTGAATTCACTTTTTAGATTCTAGAAAATAAATTTCATCATACCATGATTATTTCACAGATTGATTGAGATGAAATATCCTAAAATGTTCCATTTAGAACAAACAAAATGAATTAGAACGAACAGATAAATTATCCTTGAATGGACAAAAGAACAGACTGATGATAGTATAATTCAGTTTCAAAGGAAACAAGAAACATTGTACAGCATGAAACTATTTTATACAACAAAATACATTTTGCACGGCTTATGTTGCTCCTATTTTTCTTGCCACTTCTATGGAAATTACTTTTTCTTTCTTTTCCTTTGGCTACTAAGATGTTTTAGTTAGCAAGGTTGTCTCTTATTTGCCCGTGGATTCAACAACAGTTTGAAAGATTGACCTATTTAGGAATCTCCGGATCTATGCTTATTTTCAACTCTCCCCAAAGCATTTCATTAGTTGTTATTCCCTTCCTTTTCCTTGTTTCTGGGTGCCTAGATATCTATGTAAGTCTTTCTTCTTTATTTGAACCTTTTCATCAATGTTAAGGCTATGCCATCCTAAGGTACTACTTAATAGAAGGATCTAATCAACATCATGAATGATAAATCATAGATTGAATTTATGAAATAAAAAATTAGGTGCTAGCATAATATCAGTTAAGTTCGCAAGCTAGAGATAAGAGGACTCAGATCGCACACATTCTCCATAAGATAAAACCACGGAGTCTCACACCTCCCCAATTGATTCTACCACAGAGGGCCAATGATAGAGAATAACTTCCTTAAATATAGCTAATAAATTTCATCATATTGTGCTCTTCAAGGAGTAACCCTTATCAAAATCTCAAGAGGTGTTGAGTTACAATACCATTCTAAGAATCCAACTATAGGAGAACTATGAATCGAGAGCTCTCCTTTTTCTTTTTTTGTTTAACTATTAGGTTTTAAGAATGTCTTATGAACGAGTGACTCCCTTCTTTGACCCTTATTACCCAACTGAGGAACATACAACTAAAGTGTTTCACTTATTGAATAGGGTATTTGGTTTGTCCTTGACCTCTGGACGTTGAAGAGGTATCCTTAGGGTGCTCATAGTTCTTAAAGGCAGAGATGACGGGTTTTCTTTCCTTTTCCACATTTTGCTCAATGGATTGAAGAGAAAGTGCTTCAAGCTATTCCCAAGGACTAACTTGATCCTCTTCCCTAAGTATCCCAAATGAGGGAATCCTAAGGGTCAAGGAATTATACATTGATATTGAAAATAAGTACTACTCCAGATTATCATTCCATCTGACTTCATGCATTGATATCAAGATATATTGCTAGTTTTATTGAACAAATATATCATGTTATCGAGCCACTTGTACCACTATTTAAACACAAACATCCACATAAAAAAGGAAGAGATGAGCCTCAATTCATATAGGCAACCATCTTTCAGTAGATGGAATCAAACATAGAGTTCGATATAAGACTCAAGAACCAAAATAGAAGTCAACAATTGTGCCATCTTACACATTCACGTATTCATCTCGTTATTCAAGAAAATTTTCCTTGGTCTATGAAGACATCTATTTCTGTACAATAGAATGTCTATCTAGTGAAGCCAACAATGGCATTCATGTGATCCAATAAACTGTTTTTCAATTATGTGAACAATTGTGATATTGAGTGCAAGATTAATTTATAGTGCATTGCATGAATATAAGTTATCAAAATACTATACCAAGATTTAATAGCACAAAACAGGCACAATATAAAAAACAAAAACAATAAGAACGTATATAATGAGCAGGCCAAATAAGCACACCTTTTGTACACGAGCAGTCAACCTAGTCATGGAACTCTTCAGTTTGCGCACTCGATCCAAGTTACGACTGCTAATCTGCACATTTAATTACAAAAGGCAAATCAAAGGTCGAAGAGAGTAATCTCAAAAGGCCAAAAGCAAATTTTATCAGGATAGAAGGAATAATATCAGTGTTTATCATAGTAAAAGTTGTCTTTCCTTTACCATATGTCATACCTTTGGTCGGACCAATATATCAATTTTACATCATTTTACTAGTGATACATAGTTCGATAGGTTAGTTATTACACCTACAATTCTCAACTATAGAATTTAATAATACTATACTTAAATATGGTTGCATGAGCAGAAGATGAGAGTTGCAGAGATGAGGATGTTAAGGTGGATGTGTGGTCATACGAGGATGGACAAAATAAG
>JBBMJZ010391463.1:0-14517 GCA_037833815.1 Zingiber zerumbet | reverse complement strand
AATCTCAATCCCAATAATCAAGGGAATCCAAATCAATCATAATCCCTACAATCAAGGGAATCTTCAGAAGTATTCAACAGTTAACAACATTAAACAAAAGGCATAACAAGAGCAATCCTCAAACGCAATGAAACATTGTATTACCTGTACAAGCCTTGATAACATCAGTGCAACATAAAAACGTCTAGATACTCGAAGAGTTCTCTCATCTGAAGATAAGCTATTGTCAGAGACGACATTTCGAGTTCGCAATTTCTCAGAAAAAGCACTCTTTTTCCCTCTTGTTCTATTTTGAGCAGGAAATGAGGCACCATGTGCCATGCGCATCAAAAAAGGTTCGGTTACACCCACTCGATTGCCAACAGACTGCATTCCACAGATTACAAGAAATCAGAAACAAAAATAGCAGGGAATAAATATAATTGAAATGGAAAGAAGATTTGATAGGCTAAAAAAGATTGTCACTAAGCAAACAACAGAAATGTGTCTTCCAATAAACACCACTGTCCACAGAGGTTTCAAGGATGAGTGAAAATAAAATAAAACAAAACCAGGAGCAAACATTTAACTAAATATAAATGTTAAGGAACACTAAAATGGGCAATTCTAAGATCACACATAGATTACATAGATTCTTCTTACAATCAGTTTCCGCATCTGATTGAATAGGCTCAACTACAGCTAAAGAAAAAAAAAATACAAACAAAACTAAGAAACGCTTTGTTTAAAATATTATGTATGTGAAAATGCACAATCTTGACTACTGGTTAATATCATGTCTCAATTCCTAATAACTAGATTAGTGGCAACAAACGTTGATGGTTAAAATCATGTAGCAGCACCTAATAACTAGATTACCAATTAAAAGCAAGTACCAATTCAGTCACAGTACTCCCGGCATGCCCAAGTATCAAAAACACAAGAAGTGCAGAAATCAACAACAAAACCTAAAAGTATGATGCTCCTATTAAATGCAAATAAGTGTTACTGCTAAAAGGTTTCTAACATGTGATTTTTCATGAACTTAAAAATAAATAAATTATTGAAAAGCTCTACCTGCTCAAGCGAAGACAACTCCATGAATCTTTCATAGTACAATTCCCAGTCAGGTTCAACATCGACATTAATGGGTGTAACCAAGTACACTAAGTGCAGATCAGATGCAAGAACAAAAGCCTCTCTTGCCTTCAAAAGGTCATCCAGTACAATCTGCAGACAGAGAAGAAGAATAAACAAAGTAAGAAATATAATGAATTTAAATTATGAATGATAAATCCAAGGATGACTACAAAAACTGTAATGAATCTACAAGTGATTCTTCAGGGGTGAGAGAACTGCCAAAAGCTGCACGTCCAAGTGGAGTTGTGTTGTACAACTTAGTGTCTTCAGTCCACTCAAGAAATTTCTTGTTACATAACCATCGCAGAGAATCTTGAGCAGATTTAACAACATCTTGAAATGGCTTTGTAGAATTAAGAAGTGTGCATCTAACATAGCGATTGATGTCATGTGCAGTTTGAACAATACCACCAGCAACAACTTCCATTATCGCATGAGTCATCCCATTCTTATCTTCAGATAAACAAGAATGCAATGGGGGGCAACCATCATTGATTATAGCTGTGACTTTCTTGGCCTCATCAGCTTTACAGATAAGAATCTGGTTTAGAAAGATGGAAAAGGACTTAAAGCAAACTTGTTACTGAATCAAAATAGCATTAGTATTTGACAAAGAAAACAACTTACACTCTCCCCTCTTGTATCTATTCCAGTTCGACCAGCTCGACCAGCCATTTGCCTATAGCGTGTCCCATCAATGAAATCACGCCCAATCCGTGGCTGTCGAAATATAACCCGCCTAGCAGGTAAATTGACTCCAGCTGCTAATGTAGAGGTAGCTGTCAAAATGCGTACAAGTCCTTTACGATAGCATGTTTCAATAATCTCTCTCTCCTCAACCTGTAAACATGAGATGGAGAATAGATATGCAACATAGGTAAAAAAGCTTCATGTAACATGAAAATCAACAATCAACATTCAACGGACATTGACAACCTGCCAAATCTGTTTCACAACAAAACCATTATTAGAAAGAGTAATTCTACATCCAAGCAAGTCACAACACTTCTATTGATGTCTTATAAATATATTTGGTTGCAATGACACTTAAGGATTTGATAAGCAAATTTGCTATCTCATTGGAGTTGACAAATGATGTGATAATCTCATTAGATCACACTCTCTCTTCAAAAAAGTAGTAATCACTCTATATGTTTCATCCTCTCATTGGACACTAAATGAAGCACTATGTGCATTGCAATTTGATCATCACAATAAAAGTTCAATGGCTCTATGGGAGCATGTCCTAACTCAGTAAGCATTTGTTTGGCCTAGATGAAGTAAGATGTTGATATGCTTATAGTTGATACCCTGCATTTGACTTGGCTGCAATAGTCTACTTCTTGCTCTTCCCAGAAATCAGATTACCTCCCAAAAAAGAACACAATAGTCTGATATGGATCATCTATCTATGGGAGTGCATGCCCAATCAACATCAATGTACATTGCAATCTGAAGATCACCTTCATCTCAAAACAAGAGGTCTTTCTCAGGAGCATTCTTAATTCTTAATGTACTATAGAATTGAGATTCTACCTATTCCTATTGCAATTCTTCCTATCATACTCCATTATCTGTCCCTTTTCACCATCGTCACCTTCAAAGGTAGCAACACCACAACTTCAACCAGTTAGGACTTATAGTAGAAGGCCCAAAGTTAAGCTTGCCATAACAACTCCTTGAGACTCCACAACTTTAAAGCGTCATATATTGTCCCTGATTTTGCCTCCCACTTTAATCTTCCTATTAGCTTAAAAAAAAGACACTCCTAAGTATGGCACCTCAAATCTTTTTGCATTCATTTCTTATGCTTCCATGTCTACATAGTATTCTACTTTTATCCCTGCTTTGGACTCTGTTAACATTCTTCAGACTAGCATAGAACCTTTATCACATCCACTATGAAGACAGGTTATAACAAGCTTGCATTCTAATGACACATGGTTGTTGGTTCCTCTTCCAGCTGAGAAATCCACCGTTAAATAGGTATTCACTATGAAAACATCAATGATTACACTGTGAATCATTTTAAACCTCAGTTAGTTGTGGAAAGCTACATGTAGATATATGGTGTTAATTATATCGATACATTCTCTCCTATGCTTAATCTCAATTTGACTTTTTCACAAAATAGCAGTTATATCACATTCCCAATATATCAAAATCATATGAAAAATGTTTTCTTTTATGGCGATTTAAATGAAAAAAAAATATGCACAAAACAACCTCCTAGGTTTGTTGCTCAGAGAAGACAAATCTGGTGTGTACACTGAAGTATTGGTGTAGGTTGAACAAAGCTTTTCCAGGATAGGATGATTAGAAGAACATCAGTGACTCTGTTCTTATTCTCCTCAATCTAATGCACACATTCTTATTATTTCTGTTGATGATGTCATTATTGTCAATAATAATGATACAGGAGTAATGAAGTTAAATGTATATCTCCATCAACACTTTCAGCAATCTAAAATATTTTCTTAGCATAGAGATTGCTCAAGGAGAGGCATTTATATTTACCAGTGGAAATATGCATTTTTTTTAATGCTTAAAAAAGTAGATGCATTAGACCAGTTGACATTCTTTTGGAACCTAATGTTATATTAATGTGGAAATAATGAGAACCGTTATCAAATCCTGGTAGGTAAGTACAAGAAGTTAGTCAGAAATTGAACTATACAGGAAGTTAGTCAAAAATTGAACTATCTTACTATTACTAAACTTGCACCTCCTGCTTCATTTGTTGGAAATGTGATCAGTCAATTACTTGAGGCTCCATGCCATGACCATTAAAAAGCAACTCTTAGAATTCTTCAAAATCTCAAGATTGCTTCAAGAAAAAGTCTCCACTACCATGATCATCATCGTCAACTTATTGAAGGGCATACAAATGCAAATTAGGCTTGCTCTCCCATAGATAAAAGATCCACATCAAGATATTATATACTTAGAGGCATATTGGCATCATAGAAGAAAAGAACCAAATCATTGTGGCTAGATCAAATACAAAGGTAGAGGAAAGAGTTAGAGCTCTTGCTATATACAAGCTAACCTAGCACAAATAGTTAATGACTGAGCTGAGCAATCCTCCCAACAAACCAATTAAGTTATATTGTTATAAGCAAGTGATTGTACACATTATTTCTTATAATAATCCTCCTAACAAACCAATAAAGCTATATTGTTATAATCAAGTTATTATACACATTATTTTCGATATGGTCTTTCACGAGAGGACAAAAACATTGAGATTGATTGTTTCTTTGTTTAATAAAAAGTGTATTCCAATAAGAACATCAACTCTTATTATTTCCAATAATTAGATAGAAAATTTGCTAATAGTCTTTAAAAGATTCTAGAATTGAGTATATGTACCAAGCTGGGGTTTTACAATATTTTTGAGCTTAAAAGGGAGCATTAGGAACCTAGTTGTACATAAAAACGAGTAATTGGTAAGCATATCAAGCATAGGGTTGTGTATGTGAAATAATAATGGCAATAATCTGTCTAGGGAAATAATGATAATAATTTGTCTAGGGTAATAACCTTAAGAATTTTCTCCGCCAACAAATAATATACATGCATTCAGATACATTAAACAAAATGAAGCACGATTGTTAAGTTAAGCAAAAAGGAAGTTACAGTGAGGCCAGCATGATGATATGCAACACCAGAAGGAAGTGTTTGCTCAAGGATAGGGTCCAATCCACCAGGAGACCTCCTCAAGGCTTCAATTGCAGAAGATACATCATTGAACTCACAGCCTTCATGAGCATCAACAGAAATTTTTTTTAGAAATCTAGCCACATGTCTTGCAGTCGACTCACATCCTTTGCGACTGGAACAGAATAAAAGAACTGAATGACCTTCTTGAACAACCTGCATTAATGGATATACAACAGACTCTGGAAGTACCAAGTTAAATCATAAGTAGCCAAACAACAATCTGCACCAAAATTTAATACCTCATTACACATTTCTACAATATGATCTGGATCTCTACCCGCAAGATCAGAAGTTTTTGGGATTGTCCGGACAACCTTCATTTTCTTGTCAAAAATGGTATTTCCAACTTTAATAAACTCTTCTAATGGTACAGGACGGAATTCTGTTTGATAGAGTGCAGCCTAAAATTTCATCGAAGGAAAATGACCATAAGAAACATTTGCTACTAGAACTACTACATTAGAGAATTACATGTAAACATTAGGAAAAAATACTCATTATTTTTGTGGAATCTACTCATAATTTGACTCCATGATACTATTTACAATATGCACAGTTGATTTGAAATAACTAATATGGTCTTCTAGGGCTTATTTGACCATGAGAAAAGAACCCATTTCCCTATCAAGGAGAGATTTTTAAGAGGGAAACAAGTCCCTCTCCTCCAAGTACCTATGCAGAAGTAATCGCAGAAGGGACTTCAAATCCCCCTTCAATGGAAATTTTTTCAGCCCCAATAGTTTCTACTAGACCCTTCCACCAGAAATCAAGCAAAAGTGGGTGGTTTCTATAGAAAGGGGCTAGGCAAAGTCCTTTTTGCCACTCATACATGATTGCTTCGTATCCCCCACCCCCAATCGCGCACACGATAGTTCAATAGTCGAACCCTTCTCACCTTTGCACCCACTGCCCTTACTAACTACAGCGATCTGTGATCTCAAACCTAATCGGGCTCAATCTGTGATCTCAAACCTAATCGGGCTCCCCCTCTCCCTGTAAAGAAGTTTAACAGGCCTAAAAAAAATGTAACTGCACTAACTTACCTTTTTTAATATGCATACAAGGAAGATACCACACCATTTGCCCGAGATATTCACATGGTAATCATACATTTTTTATATGCATACAAGGAAGATACTACACCACTTGCACAAGTAATTCATGTGACAATTCCAACAAGAATTAGGCTTGTGTCATCTTGCATCACAACAAGAAGAGGAGCCTTGGCGCGACTGCAAAGTTAACATGGTAGTTACGGATTCGAGTCACAAAAACAACTTCTTGCAATACAAGATAAGACTGTGCACAGTAGATCCTTCCTTCGTGCACCGGACTACCCTTTTTCCTCTAAAAATTAATTTGTTTAATTCTTGTTTGTTTGTCAAAGCTTTGCATTTACTTAATTTTTCTCACAAACCTTAACTTACACCCTATCCAAAAAAAGTCATTTATGTAGTCATTTATTTGTTTCTTTAGCTTGCTACCTCACTAATTTTATAATCATTACTTCTTAACTCTATTAATATGGTCAAAGATACCACAACAATAAAAAAATGTGAGTGGTCATATTAAACCACAAATCTTAATCTTATAATTATGATGTCTATTCTTCCTTCTTCGAAGTAGTTGATTCCCAAATTGCTCCACATTGAAGCACTAGATGTACTTGATCCATTGAAACCACTCCCAAATTTAGATATGCATGCATGGATCTCTAAAGATGAACTATGCTATATTGCTCCCAAAATATTGCCTAAGATCCAACAATAAACTTTAGAATCATATTCTCTGAAGGCACCTCACACTTGTGTGAAAGATCACAGAGATTGCTAGAGCATCTCGCTCCACCATTCTATGTAGTCAACTTCTACATGCCAGGGAAGAATATTGCAATAGAAAATTTACGATTTACAATTATTTTAAGTTTTTAAGCATTTCAAGTTGTTGAAAAGTCAATATTGCATTTTTATTGAGTATTAGGATAATTTGTCCTTTCCTATCTTATAAATGGAGTTCTCAATCCCTCATATTATTCTATTCTATGATTTAATAAAACTCTTTTTCCTCTATAATTTATTTTACCTTCTTTTGAGTGAGATTATTTTCAGTGCTACATCAATGAGTATAAAGACACTTCTATTAAGAAACTGAGAATATGGAAGAGAGAGATGTATAAATAGCGACATATAAAGGGCATTAGACAAAGATAAAGAGACCCTGCTGACACTTTATCACTGACTTTGTGCCACTCTCCTCCAATGGCCATGATATCCTAGTAAAATGTAGAGGTCAATTAAAGGGATCCAACTAAAATTCTAAACCTTATCGGATATAATACATCAAGGCCAACCTTTCGTAAAAGAATGAAGTAGAGAAGATGATATATCCTTGTGTACCTGAAGCCAATCAGCAACAGCCACTACATTAGGCATAGTAGCACTCATACCAACTATCTGCAAGCCATGAGCTGAACCACCCTCTCCACTACTACCGCCTGACCTTTCACCACTAGATGAGTCAGTGCTTCCTTCACCAGCAGCATAGCGAAGCTTTGTCAACAGTAGCTCCAAAAGGTAACCCCGGTGTTGATCTGCGACCTATAATTGCAAACCACATAGTAAATAGATTCAATCATGAAAGTTGTCACAAGATCAGAGAAGTAGGGAGAAGAGTGACATGTAGCCAAGACTAAACTGAACAAACGAAGGAATGAAGGCAGACAAGCAAAGAAAAAAGAAAGAAAGAAGATTCCTTGACTGATAATAAACTTTCTAGATTGTAAACTATCAATTCAAATTGGAGCTCTTTTTCTACAACAGTTTTATCAAATTAAAAATATTCAACAGCTTTGCAACTCTCAGAATATGAAAAGAGAGACAGAGAGTCCTGTAGAGAAAAAAAGGCAGCTAAATAGTAAATACTAACCTCTAAATAGCATACAGCCTCAATTGATGGTCATGTTATGGTAATGTCAGAGTTCGAGTTAACTATGTATAACTATGACTATACCTATAAAAATTCCAACATTACAAATTACAAACCCTAATCCTCACCTTTCTCAAGAATGTGAATAGAGACTAGTGTTTGCTTGTTTTCATGATCAAATACTTAACTGACCAGTTGCTTTCAATGCTTCCTAATCAAGAAATACTACAATATATCATTAGGTGGAGTCGACTATATGAATCATTCTACGTCGTTGTGCGCTCTATCCCCTACTATATTATCAATTATATTTAATTTATCTTGTTTTATTATTACCAACTAAGTCTTTTTTGAGCTTCCTTTTCCTCGTTTGATTTGTATATTTACCATAGTTTCATATTGCCTAACTAGGTCATTTATTGGTCGTTTAAGTACATATTTGTGCATCTTAAACATGTCTCTCAAAGTTTTTCCTCAATAGGTACAAACCCGATTGTCTCTCTAATATTTTCATTTCTTATTTTCTACATCCTTGTATATACAGGGATAAGAAATAAAGAAATAAAAATATTATGTATATTTAAATAAATTTTAAAGAAAGAAAAACAACAACCAAACATTTATCCCACTAAATGAGGTTGGCTACATAAATCTCCTATATCATTGAGCTCGATCCTCCTACTTTATCATTATATATATTTAAATATATTTTATTATGGTTTATCATTATTAACCAAATAAATAAAGAAAAGTAAAAAAAAAACTAATTGTTCTACATAGACATGAAAGAAATAGAAATAGCAAAGAAAATATCTAGTGTCAACATGTGCAAATCCCCAACCATTTCAGCACTAATTCAACGAGATGAGAGAAACGGATAAAAGTAAAGAAGAGAAACATAAACAAGCCAATAAACAGTTCTACCCATTTGGAAATACGTTAAATTATTTGAAGCGAGCTACAAAATGGTATGATTAAAAAGTTGTATACTTGAAAGATACAAAGTGGAAAGAGGATGTCCTCTTTCTCAACCTAATCTTTGGATCACCCTACCAGGAGAAAAAGGTTAAACATAAAAAATAAAAAAACAGCACATATAAGAAAACTTTATATCCTATATGACAGATACATTCAGCAATTAGTCATGCATAAATTTTACAAAGATCATAAATATTAAAAATAAAAGCCTAGTACATCACTTCAAGCTACCATTTCAATGAAAAAAAACATTAGCAAACAAGTCTAGGGAATGGGAAAAGAAAAAAGAAGAAACAAATGAAAGAAAAGTTACCATATGAAGTTCATCTATCACAATAATTCCAAGTTCAGAAAGACGACTTTCCTCTAACAAGCGATTAATTAAAGAGTTTGCCTTCTCAATGGTGCATACAGCTACAGAAGTATCTTTAGGAAGTGCTCCACCACCCTGACTTCCATAGAAACTACGAACATGCTTACCAAACGGCTCGAGAAGCAACTCCAAGTGTTCGGCCTAGAATTAAGATTCTCACAAATAGGACCAATCATAAAGGTTTCATTTGTAACATACATTATTCATTTAATGCTGTACCTTTTCAGCACAAAGCGATACATATGGAAGAACAAGAAGAGCCATTTTCCCAGAAGATAAAACTTGTCTTAGCATCAAAATTTCAGCTACAAAACTCTTGCCAGAACTGTCAAACAACTCTATATTATCAACATTCATAGAAGCACATCACAAAAGCCAACAAACCAACAGAATATGATATGGACTCAGACTGAGATTGTTAGAGATGCATATAGGAACACAAATGGCTTTGATCTTAAAATTGGTCGCTTAGACAAAGTAAATTTGTGTGATTTGGCCATTCGGGATAAATTAGTATGTGACAGAATATAATAAATGTAAAGAATAGACAATATGTGATTTTTTAATCTACAATAAATTTAACAGAAATCCAAAGATGAGAAAGTGCTAGAACTTAGAATTAATTATTCAACAACTAAGCACATTGATTGTTGAAAATTTTCACATAGGCACTACAAATTGTGATTATTGGCAAATATTACGAGCTTAGATTTTAATAGTGTGTGATTATATAATCTACGATAAATATAGAGGAAATCCAAAGATGAGAAAGTGCAACAACTTAGGCATTAGTTACTAAATCAACAATGGAGCACATTGATTGATTAATATTTTCACATGGGCAGTACACAATTGTTATTATTGACAAACATTAGGAGCTTAGATATAATTAGCTTTGTGATACTCATTCTTAAACCATCTTTGTACAAAATTGTTACCCAAGTTCTTTGCAGGCATTTATATTATAATTTTCAAATGATTACTTATCAAGATCGCATATAGTTAGCATATGCCCACACATATTGCACAAGCATTATGCTATGGCACTATCAATGCAATTGAATGTGTACTTAAAACATGGGATTTTAATATGAGGTTAGCATCCAATAGATTTCAAGTCAATGGATTTGCAATGTTCATTACGACTTGGGGGGAGGGTGTTTGGAAATGATTCAATGAGAGAAAAACATTTCTATAGAAATGAAATGTTACCCAATACCTCAGGAATCAAAGGTCGAAGTACAACACAATAAAAATACAAATTAAAAGTGAAACATAATCTTCATTTGGGAAAACATAAAGAATAATGTTTACCCCATTATATACTCCTACTTGACACCATAGATCAAAAACATGAAGTTTCAAAGGATAACAAATATAAAAAATCTAAAATTTATCATTCTTTGTAGTGTATTATTGTACTCATTAAACAAAGTTCCTAGCTCCACCACCACCAGAAAGCATAGCTAAGATTGTTGCCACTAAAATTTTAAAAAGAAGCCAGAAAAGGGGAGAAAGAGTGGTCCAATGCAGTGAACATCTTAATTATATTACAAAAAAAAATTGGCAAGAAAAATCCAAATTGCAAAATAGACAACAAATTGAAACAATTGAAGAAAAAAATGTCAATCATCAACCATTTTCCAAAAATAAATTGTTACTAAGTACCTTGTAGTTGCACAATAAACAAGATTTCTTCTCTCTAGAACACCATCAACAAGCAAACATTCCACCTAAAATATAGGTAAAACACACGCCCACAATGTCAATTTGTGCTATGTTATAAAAGTCCTGAATATGAAATGCAAAATCAACATTCATCATAAAGCCTCAAGATGGCATGATACATTAATATACAAATTCAGGTTGCATATTCTTATTTTGCATAAAAAGGGCAGTCCGGTGCACAAAGCTCCCGTTATGCAGAGTCCCGGGGAAGGATCCATAGTACACAGCCTTACCCTGCTTTTTGCAAGAGACTGTTTCCAGGATTCGAACCCGTGACCTTTTGATCACAAAGTAACAACTTTACCGTTGCGCCAAGGCTCCCCTTCTTATTTTGCATATATAAGAAAATTGATTTGTGATTGGGTGAGTTTGGATCAATGAACTTTTAAAAAAATAATGCAAGTAATTGGTGCAAAGTTTTAAATATTAACACCGCAATGAAATTAGCATATATTATATTGCCCCTTTTAGTACATCGACGTTCCCTGGAATCTTGAAGGTAGTAAAACCAGACTTTGTATACAAGGATAGTTATCAATAGAGTTAGGACTAAAAATTCAGAAGTACATCAATTTAAATCAAAATAAGAAAAGAAACAAAAAGTAGAAATAGCTATCAATGCACAAAACTGCTGGCGTTGATTTAGTAAATATAAAGAATGCTATATTAATAATGACATGACTATGCAAAGTTCAATTGAGATATCTAAAATGACACCACTATCAAAATGTATGCACTTCATATTCTTATATTCAAGTTTTCTATAGGGATGGAGAAACTTGAAGGCATTAACTCAAGTTTAAAGAACAACACACCCAGTGACAAAGAATTTGAGGTCCAAATCATACAATTTTGTGATACGTTCTCAAGACAAAAGAATGTTTTGAAAGATATATGTTCCTTCAGACTCAAAGAACAAAGGAATCACAAATTCACATCCAAATCTTTGATATTAATTCATTTGGAATAAAAAAAACAACAATGAGCATTTTAACTAAGGAAGACATTGGATTTCCTAATCTCACCAGAAGCAATTGAGCCTTCTCTAAATTGATTTCTAAATCCCACATACCCCATGCTACCTGCATTCGTGCTTTTATCTTTATTCAAAAAAACATAATATTAAAAAGGATAATCTAATGAAGACCCTCAAAAAATAAATTAAAATTACAATTCCTCCAAGCACAATAACTGAGAGTTAGTTGCATGAGAACTTACTTCAACCATAGAAATTCTTCTTTTAAAAATTGGTACCGAAGGCAAGGAAAATGTAAACCAAAGTTAAAAGTCAAACCTGCCAAGGATAAAGCTTTGAGATTCTTTTCTTCATATAGATGCTGCAAACTTCTGAAGGAAGCCAACTGTGTAACTGTAGGCTGTACTTTGGAAGCATAAAACTGGATGGAGTACCAGACCCCTTATGATTGCCATCAGATACTGATACTTTCTGATTCTTTTCCTCTTTGTTAGATGAATCATGAGCATTCCCTGAAGGAGAACTATTATCTTGAGTAGATGAAACACATTTTCCTTTGGAAACAGCCAAATTACAATCTGCCCCAGTTTGACAGGAATTTTCATTTGCATATGATGAACCATTAGGAACACTTGAGATGTCTTTCTCTTGCTCAGGGTGTGGTGAATGATGAAGAAATTCATGGTTTACACCATTATCATTTGCTGCCTGAATACTGAAAATAATAGAAACTTTAGTTTTCTCGGCAACACACTGTTGCAAGCCATCCTCATGAAAGTCGAAATGCTTTACTGGCAATGGAGATACACTATTAGTTTGATTAAGTCTCAGTGCTGTTATATTTTCTGGTAATATTTTCTCAAAAGTCTTTGAACAATTCTTTGATGTCATTTCTCCGATACCATTCAAAACATTTTTATTTTGTGGAACCATGAAAGATGATCCATCTGCTACCAATTTGTTATCGGATATTTCATTTCTAGAACAAGGTAGGTTGCTAGGTTTAGTAACGGCTGGAAGAAGACAATCTGCTACTTGAATTGCTTCACACCAAAACTCTTCCCCTGGCGAGAACATTGAGTTTCGGACAGCAGATTTGGGGGTGCCAGAGGGACCTTCGGTATTACATGACCTACCCTCTCTGCAGTGTCTTACATTTGTGTTGCTAGCAATTGGAGTAGCACTGCATCTTCTCAAGCTTACACCCACATCAATTTCACTATTGAGCTTCTTACCTCCCGAAATCTGCATAGATTTGTTTCTTCATACTTGCCAAAGAAGAATAACAAAAAATAATAATAATAAAGAATCAAAACCATAAGGACTCACATTAAGTTCGACCTCCTTGACTTTCTCATTCTCAGCAATTGCTTGTGATCTACAGGTGGGTGGTTCGGGAGAATTATGAGAAGCCTCTAAGGGGCATTGCCTTTTAGTTAACACCTTGCTGCAAGCGGCTAGATAAGATGGGCTAACATTCCTCTTTTGGCCCTTCTGCTCTGGTTCCAAAGGCAAGCTTACAGCTGATTGTACATCACTGGTTACAGGCACTAAATAGGTAACTATACCAAGAATACCAAACTTTCTGATGATGCACTAATACACTATGTGAAACATAAAAAAAAAAAGTATCTTTACAGCAAATTAAACATGCAACTGAGTGATACAGAAAACAAGGCCAATCACCTGCAATATAAAGATAGAAAATCTGCAGCAAATTTTTTGAGTTCCAAATTCCCTTCGCTGGGAGTTTCATGAGACGGTGCGGCCTCTGAAGAATCTTTTTCTCTCTCAGTGGCCACTGCAATGGAAAGACATTGCGCGGAATCCAGATGATCCCTGGGTCTATTTTCTTTAGCACAGCCATTTCCTGCACAAGAATTGAAGGCCAACTTGCGAGAAGCATCAGAACCCGAACCAGTCTCGGAGGCTAGATTCCTCTTTACAAGTTCATGCCTTGGCGAAGAATCGTCAGCTTCACATACGCAGGCGAGTGCTGTGCCCTTAGGGGACTTCGACAGGAACCCATCCAGGGTGCTCTTGCCGCTTGGAGATCCAACAGCCGGACTTCTGGATTCTTTATCTGAATTTTCATTCTTTGGCAGCAGGTTTTTCCGCTTCCTCGAAGTAAAGAACTGGGGAAAGGGGAGAGAGAGAGAGATCGGAGAGCGGAGAGCGGGGGGAGGCTAAGAAAAATAGGGTTTCAGGGACTGTAGAAAAAAAGGCGTACCTGATCAATGCGAGCTCGAGATGGTTCTGCAGACATCGCCGAAGCCGCTCGTGATAGAGAGACGCGAAGACTAGCTTTTAATCAACGACGACAATCGTCGGCATCGGCAGACACAGCGCTGTTTTTTTGAACGAGAGAAACCAAGCGCCAAGTTTGGAGTTTCGGCCTTTCGGGGCTATCGTTTTCTCTCTCTCCATTGGTTAAAGCTCTCATATAAGTTTTTTTTTACATAAGTTTGTAAAATGTTTATTTCATTTATATAACTTTTTAAAATGATCAAATGATACATGAGATACCGATTTTACCCTCTCCCTCTCCCTCGTGACCATAGTTCGTAGAATCACGATCCTACGTAGGATCGATTTAGGATCAGGATCAGATCGGTCATGATCGGATCGTAGAATCGTACGATCCTACCAAAAACCCTTAAAATCTTACCATACATGATTAATAATTAGAAAAAAT
>JBBMJZ010391440.1:0-14522 GCA_037833815.1 Zingiber zerumbet | reverse complement strand
TGCAGAAGCTGCTATAACGTTGTAGTAGCTGCTATAACGGTGTGGTAACTGCTACAACAGTGCAGT
Organism: Zingiber zerumbet; assembly: GCA_037833815.1. Lineage (NCBI taxonomy): Eukaryota > Viridiplantae > Streptophyta > Magnoliopsida > Zingiberales > Zingiberaceae > Zingiber > Zingiber zerumbet. The sequence continues at coordinate 14,456 of JBBMJZ010391440.1, read as the reverse complement.
AGCTGCTACAACAGTGTAGAAGCTGCTACAACGGTGTAGTAGCTGCTATAATTTGTAGCAGTTACTATGCAGTAGCTACTATAACGATGCAGAAGCTGCTACAATGGTGCAGTAACTGCTATAATGGTGCAGTATCTGTTACAACTTATAGCAGTTACTATGTAGTAGCTGCTAGTGCAATAGCTGCTACAACGGTGCAGAAGTTGCTATAACTGTGCAGTAGCTGCTACAACGGTGCAGTAGTTGCTACAACGGTGCAGAAGCTGCTATAAATGTGCAGTAGCTGCTACAACGGTGCAGAAGTTGCTACAATGGTGCAGTAGCTGCTACAACGGTGCAGTAGCTACTAAAACGGTACAGTAGCTGCTACAATATAGTATCTACACAATAATACTGTTATACATTATAGCAATTACTATACAGAAGTTGCTACAACGTGTAACAACTATTGTGAAGTAGTTGCTATATCACTTTTAAAAATTAGCAGCATAGTGATTGTTTAATGCAATCAGATGAAAGATAAATGAAGATTTTATAGTTGTTGCATGCAGATGAAAAAAAAAATTATTGTATGGAGATGATATATATATATATAAATAAAATTTATGTTGTAATTTTGATTAAAATTGGTGGAGGCAGACGAATTTTTGCATGAGTGATATTCTAATAAGTTTGAGGGTGAAATTCGAAATTTACCCTAATTAAAATGGGTTGCACACCGGTTTCTTTATTAGGAGGCTTTTTTGCCCTGGGAAAGGAATGATTGATTTCTATTCGCTAGGGAAAGCGAGAGGTATGGCGAATAATGGCGTTACATAGTTTGACCTTGCTAGGGCGAAATTACAAGTGCGACAGCAGCGCGAGGGAGCTAACGGATTTTCTCGCGTTTATCTCAAAAATCTTCTCACCCTCTTCCATCGTCATCCTAGTCACGGCTAGGAAAGGCAGTTTGATTTGGACGAATCGAACTGGCCCGATCGCTGATGAATCGGGGATAGCGAGGGCCGATCCCTCGGGAAATTTGGTCCTGAGATGAAGGGAAGCTGCGACGTGGACGTTGGGACTACGGCGGCGGAGTCTTCCATTCCGCCACCACTGGAATGGAAATTCTCGCAGGTCTTTGGAGAGCGGGCTTCAGGCGAGGAGCTCCAGGAAGGTATGGATTTCTTGATTTCCTACTTAGGTTGGTTCTTGGTGCTCCTAGGCGAGGTTAGGGTTTCTTAGGGATTTATGTCCGCTGGAGCTGACAATTTACCTTTCACACTAGTTTAGCCATATATTTGCTACTAATTATGTATAGCTGAATTGTACGACTGTACCTCTTCCTCTTTCTGAAAGAAAAAGTGGAACTTGTTTCCTTCTCTGAAGTATAAAATCATATCAATTATGAAACTACTGCAGGATACGGTCCTACTGTACATTTTTTTTTTCTTTCGTTTCCACTTTGTTATTTGTGATTGTGGACTGCTTAGCCGTTTGTTTTGCAATTATTTTCCTGAGAAATAAATTACTCATTCATACACCCGATGGTACATTGTGAAAGCGTGGGCTGATTTGCTAATTCTTGCATATACCAGTGATGCTAGTGCCATTCTTCAGTTAGCTATCAGCTACTGATATATTAAGTTCTTTAACCAGCTCAGAATACCCCTCCTAAGTTTTTCCATCTTTGTGAAAAGCATTTTCTCACCACTTATCTGATATGCCCGAGTTGGAGTTGATACAATGGAGTTGGGGGATGTCCTGTGAAGCCACTTATGTATCTTTTGGTAATGAAGAGTGGAATACCCTTGTCATCATAAGAAGATTGACATAAATGTTTATGAGGAATATTTGTTTTCTCCAGACATTACTTTCATCATTGCGTCTATCATTTTGTTTCCTTCTTCACGCCTTTAGGTGAAATGCTCCACTTCCTTTACACTTTAGGTGAAATGCTTCACTTCCTTTACACTTTCATTCAAAAGTAATGCAGATTAACTTGTGGGCATGTTTCTTAAATAATGAACTACTTAGTTTAGTTTGAGTCATCACTTTTTTTATTACTAATATATGTTACATTTTTTCATTTTTATAAGATTTTGATACAGGTTCAAGTTCCTTGCAAACCAATTGTTTTTAGGATTTGTTAAACATTGGTTGATATGAATAGTTGTTTATGACGATTGTGACTACAACAACAACCATCAAGCTTTATCCTACTAGGTGGGGTTGACTATATGGATTCTTTTACGCCATTGATCTCTATCTCTTACTATATCATTATCTATATTTAAATAAATTTTATCTTGTTTTATTGGTGCTATCCAAGTTTTTTTTGTCTTCCTCTTCCTCATGTGTGTTTGCTTTAGTTTCTCATTGCATAACTGGAGCGTTTATTGGTCGTTTAAGTATATGCCTGTATTATCTTAAACGTGTCTCTTGGAGTTTTCCCTCCATAGATGCAACTCCGACTTTCTCTCTAATGCTCTCATTTCTTATTCTATCAATTCTCATATACGCACACATCCATCTTAACATTCTCATCTCTGCAACTTTCATCTTCTGCTTATGTGCTCGAGTTATAGCTTAACATTCAATTTCACATAACATAACAGATCTAATTAGTTTTATAGAATTTTCCTTTAAGTTTTAGAGGTATTTTACGGTCACATAAAACACTCAAAGCTCTCCTTTATTTCAACCATCCTGCTTGTATTTTATGTACGACATATCTCTCAATCCCTCCATTGTTTTGTAAAAATGAACCTAAATATTTAAAGCTCTTGGTTTCGGGTAATTCGTCATTGTCTCATTACGTCTAATATTGCTAAACTTAAATTCTATATATTCTGTCTTTATTTTACTAAGCTTACAACCTTTCCCTTCTTGTGTTTCCTGCTAAGATTATAATTTAACATTTACTCTTTCACTTATTTCATCTACCAAAATAATATCATCTCCAAGCAACATGTACCACGGTACTATGTCTTGAATGTGTGTAGTGAGTTTGTCCATAATTAGTGTAAAAAAATAAGGACTTGAAGCTAATCCTTGTTGTAACTCTATCTTTATTGGAAATGCTTCAGTTACTCCGCCTGAATTCTTTACTCTGATCTTTACTCTGGTCGTTGCATCCTAGTACATATCCTTAATTAGTTCAATATATATTACGCTAACACCTCTCTTTTCTAGAATTCTCCATAGAATTTCTCTTGCGACTCTATCATAAACTTTTTCTAAGTCAATGAATACCATGTGTTGGTTTTGTTTTTGCTTTCAATATTTTTCAATTAGTTGTCTAAGAAGATGTATAGCTTCTGTCGATCTTCCAGGCATGAATCCAAATTAATTTTCGGTCACTTGGTTTCCCTCAATTTTTTTCTATTACTTTTTCCCAGAATTTCATGGTATGACTCATTAGTTTAATATCCCTATAGTTTGCATAATTTTGTACTTCTCCTTTATTCTTATATAAGGGAACTAGAGTACTTACTCTCTTGATCAAACATTTTTTTTCATTTTCAATGTCATGTTAAATAACTTTGTAAGTCATTCAATACCTTGTTTCCCGATGCACTTCCATACCTCTATCGGAATATCATCTGATCCAATGACTTTTCCATTGTGCATCCCATTTAAAACTTGTTCTATGAAGTTTGAATTATACGATAAAAATTTAAATTTCTATTCTTATTTGACCTACTTAAATTATCTAAGTTGATCACCTAAATCTTAATTAAAAAGTTGATAAAAATACCTCTTCTCCATCGTTACCTTATTACATTCATCTTTAATTCGTTTTATGTAGATAAGATCTCTTGTCTTCTTTTCTTTCACTTTAGCTTTTCTATAAATGTCTTTTTCCTCTTCTTTTGTATCCAATTTTTGCTATAATTGTTTAAAAATTTCGTTCTTTGCTTCATTCACTATTTTCTTAGCCTCTTTCTTAGCTATTGTATATAGTTTTTTAAAGTTTTCCTCATTCTTATATATAATTATAAGATGTTTGTTTTTCCTTCACTTGCTCTTGTACTTTCTCATTCTACCACCAAAATTCCTTATTTAGTGGTGCATGTCCGTTTGACTAACAAAGTACACTCTTAGTTATTATTTTCAACGTTGATAGTATCTTATCCCTTGTTATATTAGAGTCACCATATATTTTACCTAATACTTGTACTTCTATTTTCTTCTTAAATATATTTTTCTTTTCATCCTTTAACTTTCACCACTTAATTTTAAGAGTTGTATATATTTTCTTTCTATTGATACTATGCTTGAGGCGTATATCCAACATTATTAGCTAATATAAGGTCATTTGCTATCGTAAAATCTAATATAGTTTTCCTTTCTTCATTTCTCGCTTCAAACCCAACAATAACGACAACCAAATCATATCCTACTAGGTGGGGTTGGCTTGTGACTAATGTTCAAATGAAACATAAATAATCAGTTTTCTCCTGGCATTTTCACATCCAAAAAATTGATGTACTAGCACTGGCAGCTGCCCTTTAATTTTCAATTATCTTCTCAATAAAGGTAGTAAAATATCTATATGATTTCAACACTCTTCGGCTACTTCGGTTACCATCACCTTAGTCAACTACTACTAGACAACTGTATTATGACTGAAGTTGAGTTTTGCTACAAGTTCCTCTTTCTTAAGATTTCTTTCTCATATCTGAAATAAGATGTTTGACATGAGCTTAGGTACCAATGGTATAGTTGCCCACGCATAAGGTACTGTTCTATCCTATTTCCTTTGCTGCTAAAAAAAATTGACCATATGGAATAATCTGGTCCTAACTTCACATTCTATTTTGTGTAGTGACAAAGTTTATGACTATTTTATACCTTTTTCATATTGAAGTTGCATATCTAATCTTATATTCTTCAAGATCCTGTGAGTTGCTATGTAACATTCTTAATATCTGTTTTGTTGCAGTTGATATTATTTCAGCCATTGAATTTGACAAGTCTGGAGATCATCTTGCCACTGGTGATCGAGGAGGGCGTGTTGTTTTGTTTGAAAGGACAGATGTTAGACATGTATGCATATCTTTGAACTTCTTGTTTGTGTTTTTTTGTTATCCTGTTTCACTTTCCACATTTTCCATTTTGATTTACAGCATGGTTTCCGAAAGGAATTGGAGAAGCAAGATTGCCCAATTACTAGGCACCCTGAGTTCTGCTACAAGACTGAGTTCCAAAGCCATGAGCCTGAAGTACTTTGTTCTAAATAACAACTATCTACAATGTATCGTGATATGTAGCAGAAATGTAGTAGAAATCTGATATATTTTTTTCCATATTGTGCTGCAGTTTGATTATCTTAAAAGCTTGGAAATAGAGGAGAAGATTAATAAGATTAAATGGTGTGAGACAGTCAATAATTCTCTTTTCCTTCTTTCTACGAATCACAAGACTATTAAGTACTGGAAAGTAAGACCTTTTCTTATCCAGGAGATTGTCATGCTTTTGTTCAATCGCGTACAATACACTTTTTTTCCTTCTAATTATAAGTCTATTTAATGTAAGAAGTTGTGTGATTGTTAACTTTTTGATTGTGCATAATTTTTTTTTAAAATTTTCATAAGAAACATTTTGTGTTTATCTCTATCAATCTATAGTAGCTTATCATATATATTTTGTGGGTTTTCATATAATTTTTTTTTGACATCATTAGATTCATTCTGATGTTGACCAATAATTTCAGAGTTCTATCTAGATTATATATGCTAGCATAATCAAAGATGATAAAAGCAAATAGCTTGTTATTTCAACTTTGCATGCGCAATATTAAGAGTACATAAAAACTTCACTGAGCTGCAAAGGGAGCTTTTATAAACACCATATATCTTAAGGGATAAATTGGAAATTTACTATAACAAAAAGTGTAGGTAGAGAGGAGTACCTAGGGGAAAATCCCTAATGGCTTTTCCATTTACCTTTTTCATGGTTTTAGAGGGGCGTTGTTCACTCTCTGTATTGTGAGTTGTCTGATGTTTGGCATCTATTACGAGTGACAGCCACACCTAAGCAATCCTTTAGCACACCTTGGAGCATAGCATCTGGCGTAATGGCTAGGAGTCTATTCTCAAAAACTGACGACCTGAGTTTACCCCACTATGTGTCTAATGCATGTGTATCTGCATTTATCTTCCTCCATATTCATGAAGTCGGTATTAGGGAGGCCGTTAAGGTAGTGGATCTATTTTTTTTTTGGTTTAGCACACCTTGGAGCAATTCCATGCAAGCATCCCTGTTCAGCAACATTAGCTCCACAAGCATTTGATTTGACCTGTCTCCATGAGCATCCTTGCTGCGTCTATATGTGTGTGACATCACCTTTGTGGGTGTCAAGTGTCGGGCTCAACCTTCTGCAAACCAGTTAAAAAAATTTAAAGTATTTTTTTGAGTAGTGGAAGTGTTTCAAAATAATTTTGTGCTTTTATCTAGGTTAGCAAAAGTATTAGTTTTTTATTGCTCCAAAATTACAAGTATGAGAAGAAACTCAAACTGTTGGTTTTAGTTAGAACTTACATATGATTTCAATTCTTAGTGAATTGTTGTAAAATTTCAAAGAAACTGAGATGATTTTTCATAATTTCATAATGGACCTTGAAATTGTATGTTTTAGACGGCTCTATTAATTGTTACTTCTTGAAACTAAATAGGTACAAGAAAAGAAAGTGAAGAAGTTTTCTGAAATCAATATAGATACTTCAGAAAATGGGAGCATTGCTAGCGCAAGTATAACTGCTACAAGATTTGTTCCAGATGGTGCTTATGCAGAAAGACCCCACAGCCACTTGAGCAATGACTTTTCCATCCCTCCCGGAGGCTCTTCGTTGCTTCGTCTTCCAGTGGTACTTTTACTTATCCTATTGAATTTGCAAAATATGATTTGCAACCTAGATGCATTAAAATCTACAAAGGGAGTTCATCCATTGAACAAATCAACCTTATAGCTATACTAACACACCCTATTGCATTCACCTTTGGCTCATGCAATCTGCAACCTTTCACAGATTTTACTTCTTAAACTTGTATGCATTCTGTTTTACAAGTTGTAATCAATTTTTAGTATGCATTTTCTACGTAAATATAGGTGACGAGTCAAGAGACAAGCCTTATTCCTAAATGCCGAAGGATATATGCTCATGCTCATGATTATCACATAAATTCTATCTCAACTAACAGGTGAATCATGCATCTTTCAATTATCCTCGTCCAATTTTCATGCGCTCTATTTTTTGTGTTTAGTTTCTTTATGGCCAAGCTCTTTAAATCTTCCTTTTAGCTCAATTAGTTATGTTTTTCTTTTGGGCAGCTCATCCTTTTAGCATGAAAAATATAAACATGCTTCTTCTATAGGTAGTTATTTTCTTTTTTACTTAATGTGGATGTCAATCACTAAATTGGATCATAAATTGGTTGGTTTTGGTTGTCTGATTGATGTAATATTAACCAAAGATTAAATTTTGACCAGTTTCATGTGATATGGGTAAAACATCTCGTTCCACCAACGACCCAGCAATGCGTTAGAACTTGTCGTGCGAGCCCGGCGATGTATCTAGACGTGTCATGTGAGATAGGTGACGTGTTCGGATGCGGTGCGCTAACCCAACGAAGCGTCTGGAAGTGGCGCGTGAGCCCAGTGACGAGTTCAGATGTGGTGCTTGAGCCCGGCGATACGTCTGGACCCATCACTCGAGCCTGATGACATGTCTGGACCCGTCATGCGAGCCAGCGTGCTTGCGGTCGTCGCAACAAGTCGTGCAAGTCGATGTGCTTGCGATCATCGCAAAACAGGGAACAACGATAGGTTTTAACTTAGACTTTAATAATAAACTTAGGTTAATAATTTTAATCAACTCTCCATTATGATTGAGATAATTTAAATAGCTTATTTAAATCATAATAAAATTACTCCATTATATATATATATAGTATTTTATATCTTTTATTTTTAAATAGTTAGATTTAATTTTTTATTTTTAGTTAATATATTTTATATTAAAAAAATACTGAATCTCGACCCGTGCTAGGTTTCGATCCTAGATCGGAATAATACAGTTTCAGTATCATTTCGTATTGTGCCGATACGCTTTCAGTATTTTTTATTTATATCTAGTAATTATTAGATCCTGGAAACAACCTCTTGCAAAAAAGCAGGGTAAGGCTGTGTACAATGGATCCTTCCCCGGGATCTCGCATAGCGGGAGCTTCGTGCACCGGGCTGTCTTTTTTAGTAATTATTAGATAAATATGTTTATTGTGTATAATTTAAAAATAAATTGTATATTGATTTTATATAAGTTTTCAATTATTGAACAACTTAATATTTTTCGAAAAAAATATAGTTTTCTTTAAAGAAAATTGATCCATTAATAATTTGAATCATGGTTTAAAGTGCCGTCCTGAGACGGTTGAAACGGGCAAAACGTCTCGTTCCGTCTTGCGACCGGCACTGACACAATCCCAGCACCAAACCCTAACAGCTGTGACGTGTTGTGCGACCTCGTGGCCGCAACGGAGGGGTCGCATAACCCTTTTGCTGCCACCGCAGAGGTGTCGCGCGACCTTGCGGCCGTTGCAGAGGGGTCACACAACCACTGCGGTAGCGCCATAGTAGCCACACAATCCCTGTGGCAATGGCTGAGGGGTTGCACGACCCCGCGGCAGCACCGAAGTTAGGCGAGCTTGCGAGTGTTGCCAGTATCTAATTTTTTTAAATTAAATTTAGAATAATTGTTTTAATCAATTCCTAGCTATAATGGAGATAATCTAAATAAATTTTATTGAACCATAATAAAATTATCTAATTAATTTTATATTTCATTTATTATTTATTTATTTATTTTCATATCTTTTCCTTTTTTAAAAGATTATTTTTGATATTGCTTATTTTTAAAAATATTTATGTTAAATATTTTATTTTTTAATTAATATATTTTATATTTAAAAAATACCGAAACTATATCGGCATGGCATGATACGATGCCAAAACCATATCGTTCCGGTCCAGAAGCGAAACCTTGACACGGGTCGAAATTTTAAACCTTAGATTTACTGAAACTAATCTATCTTGTAACTTTCACAGTTTGTCACTTTATTTTCACAACCTATGTTATTTTTAGTTTTAGAAGAATTGAAGAAGAAGATTGCACTCAAGAAGATTTAGCTCATACAAAGATTAAATCAAGTTATCTTTGTCAAGTCCAGTTGTCATATTTTAGAAGATCTACTCAAAACATTGCATCAAGTCTCTCAACCATCAGTAGTATTGTGCTATATGCCACATTTCCTTCGAGCATACTAATTAATTTTATATTTTTTATTTTTTTGATACATTTTCTGTTTTATGTAACAAATTGGACATAAATATAAGGTATGCTCTTTAAGGGTGAATGTTAATATTTCTTTGTGTTATTAGACCTAATATTTATACACTATGTTACTCTAACTCAGGTACAAGTATCTGACATCATTATGGATTCCAATGTCTAACATGGTTATTTTAAAATTTTTTACACGTGATAAATAAAAAAACAAAATTCAATGTCCACTTAGAGCATTGGCGACCAAGTGTCAGATATTCGATGGGTTAGATAAAGAGTCCAAGTACGAGAGGTTATGTGTTATGACTCTAGCCCAACATGAGATATTTAGCGTTTGGGTGTTATATCTAGTCTCGAAATATGATTTAAGTATATCCACATAAATTTTTATATGAAATTGTCTCACTTAACTGTAAGCACGTGATTTCAGTCAGCTTATCTAGGTATTAATTGCTGTGTAAGAAGCTACATAGTAGTTACAAAAAGAAAACAACTTGTAATTAATTATGATTATGGTTTTTTGTGTTTCATTGTTGCAGAAGGTAGAGTCAGGATTTGAACATCAGGAAGTCCCAATGCCTTGTGTGCCTGGTCCTGAGACGGTCTGTATCTCACCACTTTCCTGATGTTGATTGATTTGAAACATAATTTATGATTTCAATTTCAGCTCCTCTCAATGGAAGAACTACGAGAAAGGCGAATTACAGATCCTCGACTTCCCATGTAAAATTAATGAGCTTGCAATTTCTCTAAAAAATGCCTATCTCTTAAGCATTGTTCTCAAACAGTGAAAATGACTTCCATTTCAAAACAATTTCACAATTTTTGTTATTTAGAATAGAAAGATGTTTGTGACATTGGTAATCTATATTTATTCAATGTACAGTGGTTAATTGATTGTGGAACAATAAATAGTCATGTCAGTGACTTTCACATGTACTTGAGTTGAATGGACCATGAGAATAAGTTGGGCATGTTTTTCAGAGAGTGAGAGAGAGAGATAGAGAGAGCATAAAAAAACTTGTTAAACTCTTTATGGGAAGAATTTTTCATAAGATATAATGCAGACAAATTTGTCAAAACTAAGTTTCTGGGGTGTGTTTTTTTATGAATATGTTAGGAAATTAGTAAAGGAAAAACTTGCCAGTTCAAAATTAAGATTTTATATAAAAGGGACTAGGAGAAATATTTTGCCAAATTATATGGTCTAGTCTTAGAAAAGACAAGCACAAGATATAATTTTTATTTCCCTTGTCCTCGTTCCTAAAAGCCATGATGTTCCATGAAGCTTCTACTAATTCATGCCTTGTGTTAAGAAATATAAATATGGTTTGGTCCTTTGGGCTTTTGAGATAAACGGTGAACACTACTGACATGGCATCAGATTATATGTTCCCGTGTTCCATTCCCACCAGTCTCAAGAAAACTAATATATTCCTGGTCAATCTATTATGTTGCACTTGGGCTTAGTTTAGTTGTGAATATAATGTGGCCTCATATTGCGATTTTGACCACTAGAAGACCATCAAAGTGTTTTTCTAAATATACCTTGATGGGCTTCATATATAAGAATAATACATTTGTGCATAAATGCAATAGTCTTCTAGTGGTTGAAATGGTAACAAGAGACACTATTGCATTTAAGGTGCTCCTAAAAATCCAATGATGACCTTTCTGATTTTGACCAATAGAAGGTGTGTCTTGAAAACACCTTAATAGTGTTTCAGTGGTTAAAATCACAATATAACCATCGTTTCCTGGTTCTCCTAGGAATCTATATCCTTATTAATTGATTTTAGACTATTTGAAGGCCATTAAGTTGTTTTACAAAATTAGGATGTTTTTTAGAAATCACTTTGGTCATTAAGTGGCCAAAAGAACAATATGAGTCCACTGTTGCATTCCTAGTGCTCTCAAGAATCTATTTATGACTCTTTGAAAAATAATTAGACCACGAGGTCTCTTTGAAAAAAAATAAAATAAATGTCTTTTAATATCAAAATGACAATACGAGACTATCATTATATCCATGGTGCTTTCAGCAATTCATTCATGCATTTATTATTCATCTTGTCCACTAAAACCATCTAGATTTTTTTTTGAAAGTTTTAAAGGTGTTTAGGCAAGCTCAAGGGGATTTTTGGAATATCATATGGGGAGGTGCGTTCCTTGGTAAATTAGGAAATATGATGCCTTTGTTTGTAAATGTCAAACTTTAGGTGTGCCCATTGGTAAAATGTCAATGAAAAATTGCAACATAGATCTGTTCATGCATGGTTGTATTTGCCCCAAAATTAATCTACAAGCATCCATGTAAAAGTTTTTTAGATATATTATTTAACATATCAATTTAAACAAAAGAAATTACAAATTCCATAAAAGTTTTGCTGCTGAATCAAAACCTACAACATAAAACACACAAGACAATGTTAATCTATTCAATCTATATAACGTGTGTTTTATTTGGTTGGAACTGATTTGAGCAAATATGTGGTAACTTGGACTAACCAACTGTAGATTATTTGGCCACAATAATCCTTATGGGGCCTGTATAAGCTTTATGTGACATTTTGTGCATACCGCCTAAGAGGCAAACCACAAACGGTTACTACATTGCATAGCGCATATACCATCCCTCATTAAGCAGCCACATGTTGTCTATGTGCTTTTAAGGAAAATCATATCATTTTTATGTTCGAGGTGATTTTGGTCCTTTAGGATTTAGGTTCTGAGTTCATTCCTTTTTTCCTTTTATCCTTGTGATCTGCTTCCATTGAAGTTTGACATTCCATCTTCCTAATATGCCTACATAGTCACAATCAATGTTCTCAATCAGTTTCTTCTTTTAGCTTCTCTATGCTTTTGACGTGTATGATGTTTTCTAGTTTTGCATTATTATTTTTGTTACATAATGTCTACTACCAACAGGCACTACCGAAATACTGTTGCTCTGACAAAGTTTATTCCATGGCCTATAGAAATCAAATTTTGCGACACAAGTGACTCATCAAAACAGTCACATCCAAGGTAATAGTTCAGTTGTGGTTCATGCTTGTTGATTTTGATGTGATGCTCAAGATAATGTGATACTCAATTTACACACTACAACTTTTTGTCTACCTCTATCATCACAGTTTGAAGTATTGGTTTAAAGCAAGAGGAAAACTTTCAGATGATGCAGCATTGCATAGGTATGTTGCAGCAAATTGTACAACTATTGACTATATACTGCATGTGTACATGATGACATATCATACAGTTCTACTTCAAGTTGTTATGCTTATGTGATTTTATGTTTTTTATTAGACAGTGCTACATGCTAAGCATTCCTTGTAGCACTAAACAACATAGTATAACTTTCTTGTAGCAACAAGAATCTAGTGTTTAAAGGGTACTATCACTTATGCAATTAAAATTTTGGATTCTACACTATGATATGGGTATTTATAGTTAGGGATATCTTGTGCTCATAGAACAACCTACAGAAATGGGCACTCTGTTCAACAAAGGGGAGAATATTAATGCTGAACCTTGGGAGGAACAATGATGTAAGGTTAAAATATTGTGGTAAAGTCAATTTCTGAAAGCATTGTTCTATTTGATACTTGGAATTAATCATCTTGAAAAAGAATCAAAGAGTAGAGTTTCTTTTTCGTTGAAACTAAAATTTAAATGTTATCCACTTATTCTCCTTTAACTAAAAAATTGGTGGCAGACCAAGGATTTTGTGTTGAATGGGAAAAAGTTAAGATTAGTTTTTCTGAATCTTAGTTAATGATGCAAATAGTAGTATGATTGATAATTTTGAAAAGAAAGTTTGATATCCCACTTGACAAGTCCTTAACAACGCTAACAATGTGAATCTCCTTTCCTTTGAATAATGACCTTGATATTAGTTTTGAACAAGTAATGTAGTCTAACAATGGTTTAAAATTTCGTTATGCTTGTCGCCCGACACCAACACTGAGGGCCATTGAGGGATCGTGTTTGTGGTGTCCTCTGCGGGGTCACAGTGTCCTCCGTGTGGTCGTGGCGGGGACGTCCGAGGGCGAGTGAATGGGATGAGAAAAATTACTTAGGTTAATTAAACTTAGGTTAATAGTTTCAATCAACTCCTAGTTATAAATAGGATAATCTAAATAGCTTAATCAAATCCTAATAAAACTATCCTATTAATTTAATATATATATTTTATTTATTTTAATTTAAAAAAATATAATAATTTTTTTATTATTTATTTTTCATATAAAGGTGTTGTGATCCCATATTTTTTTTAAAAAATATTTTATATTTTTAATATTTAGATTTTTTTTTTTTAATTAATATATTTTATATTTAAAAAATACTGAAACCATATCGACACAATACAGTATCGAAACCATATTATGATGGGAGATGGATGACCAAGAGGGGACTCGACATGTCCATATGGTCCACTAAAATGTTCCCTTCATTCTCATTGTTGGTCTTAGGAAGTGGTATGATCTCTGCATTGGAGTGTGCTTGTTTAGTAAGAGGCCAATAGGTCTACTCAAATAACACCTTGACATAACAAGTAGATTTTCTCAGTTTCTTTGGTGGTTGTCAAAGGAGATAGAAGATCTATTATTGCAGCATCTTCGCATTAGCAAAATCTGAATCCTCAATAATCAAGCTTGGGATAACAATTCCATCAATATCCCACTCATCTTCTTTGACCTATGCTGTAAAACAATTCGAAGAGGGATCCATTGGTGGCAAATGAAAATGATTTCGAATAGTCAAAAGGGCATAAAAATCCACACCTTCAAATAGGAATGAGGATTCTCTCAAGGGCCTTCAAATAGGAATGAAGATTTTCTTAGTGTTGTGGTTGTGCCAGAGAATGACACAAGACAAGGTGGATGGCTTGCGTTGCGTCCAACAATGTCATGACCAACTAGGGATGACGAATGTGGCATGGTGAGGGATGATGTGGTGCTAAAGGAGTCCTAAGATGACGAGTCAATAGGGGTGTAATCGAGCCGAGCCGAACTCTTGAACGTTTGAGTTTTGCTCGTTTATAATCGAGCCGAGCTTGAGCTTTATTTAACGAATATATTCATGGCTCATGAGCTTATTTGAGCTTTTATCGAGCCTAAACAAGCTTAA
>JBBMJZ010391422.1:0-11254 GCA_037833815.1 Zingiber zerumbet | reverse complement strand
TTGGTAAATTAATGACTAAATTTCTTTTAATGGGTTGTTGACCTAAGAACGCTAGATTGATAGGTTGCTCATTGCGAGCATTTTTCTATTTATCCTAATGGTCAGTAAAAAATTTCTGTAGAATTAGATTGGTTATCATAAAAAATATTAGTTGGAGTCGTTTGGTAAATTAATAAAAAATATGTATTATCATTCATGAATACTATATTTCTTGAGTCGTTTGGTAAATTAATAAATAATTTTTTTTTTAATGGGTGATTGATCTAAAAATGCTAAATTGATAAGCTGCTCATTATGAGCGTTTTTCGATTTATTTTAGTTGCCGGTGGAAAATTTTCAGGTGATCAAGTTGATTACCATAAAAAAAATATTAGTTGGCATAAACTAAATATACTAAAAAAAAAACAAATACTAGAATTCTATTTTAGCTAACTTAAATAGGACAATGTGCTTTAATATGGATAATTTATTTGGGCTGAATTGAGATGGTCCAAAAGGCCCATTGGGTTGGGCTTGGGCTAATCACAAGTAAAGGAAAGTAAAATCATGTTTTTTAATCTTTTATTATAGTTTTATTATTGTCTAGGAGAGACTAGGAAGTAAATATAAATAAAAGGGTAAAATATTAAACAATAGTTTTTAAGAAATGACATACAATATATACAATCAATGGATCATAATTCCATCTATAATTTACATAGATGGTTACTTTAATAATTTTAGGATTAATTTTTAATAAGTACAAAATGTCCCATTGAATATCCGACTTTTCTCATCCAGAATGTTCTTGTGAGTTATATGTCTGAATTTAATCAGAGGACTGACGATACTTATCATTTGAAATGAAGCAATAGTTAAGTTTATGATTTAATATGTGGTAGAATCGAAAGGTATCTCGATGGAATCTAGATTTAAAATTTTCTCACGTAGAATAAGTTGTCAAATTGAAAATTCAAACTATTTATTTCTATCCATTCGACAATAAAAACATCAAACCTCCGTCAATTATCACACTTCTCACCTTCCTCGAAGCTTCTCGCGGTACAATGACATCTTGGTTAATCTTTTCCAAAACAAATTGAAATAAAAAAAAAAACAAGGAAAATAATAATTTTTTAAAAAAAAAGGTAAAAAAATCACATTATGACACTCAATTAGTCAAGAAAAGACTTGAATAGTTCTTGCCACTTGTTGCCAAATTTCATATGGACTAATTTGTGAGGATTGAATTAATGGATTGACTTACACAAGACTCTATTCTTTCATATTTCTCATTTCATAGTTAATTAAATTGAACTTTATTCACCATAAAACTAACACCTAAATTAAGCCATTTTCGCAAGTGATGTAACATGATCATGACATGCTTTGAGATCATAGGGATGATTCATCTCTAATTACCCTAATCCTATAAATTGTTCCTCCTCTACTCTCTTCTTATTTCTCATCAAAGCATGAATCATCATCGCTCCCTAGATCTCAACCTCGATGCTGTGGCGACCGATCCATTTTCGATCAACTCTCGAGTACAAGTTTAATGTTTATATGCTTCCTTGTTAAACATTATGTTGGCTTTATAGTATCGATGATATTACCTCGAGCTTTATGATCTTTGATCATGTATTTTATGTTTATTTACCTTGACAAACTGATCTATCTTGGAATGTATCGTAGGAACCACCCGCCGCAAAATTTGAAGATGAAGTCGATCACGAATTGCAGTTAAAGGAAAAGACAGAAGTGAGTTACGGAGATCTTCTTTATGTTCTTGCTGAACACACTCAATTTTGCACTAATTGCTACATGTTAGGATTCTTCCATATTTGAGGTTCTCCGCGCTGAGCTTGCTCGCATTACCACGGAGAACAAGAAGCTTAACGCGATGCTAGAATCCATCACTTGCGACTATGCCAATCTTGAAAACAAGATGATCGATCTCGCGATGAGGAAGAGCAAGGTTCTAGCTACTCTTGGCCATTCTAATTGTGTGTCGAGCGAAGAAGATTTATGCAAGATTGTAACAAACGTGACTCGCACTAATGCTTGCAAGGTTCAAATTCGTGTCGACTCAAGCTTGGTAATTGGCATTTTTAGCCCAAGTACATCATCACTATAATGTTTAAAGCAAGCATAAAATTATATTAATTTCGAATACTCGTGTTATATATCGATTCTATATTGTGGTTTTTTAAGGTTGTTAGAGACGGTTATCAATGGAGGAAATACGGTCAAAAGGTGACAAAGGATAATCCTAATCCGAGGGCTTACTTCAAATGTTCGATGGCTCCCTCTTGCCCGGTTAAAAAGAAGGTAATTCGTTAAGTAAGATTTGTCGATATTTGAGCTCTTCGTGGCATACTTAACCATGACTTAGGTGCAAAGGAGTGTAAAGGATGCAACAATCTTAGTGGCGACCTATGAAGGCAAGCATAACCACGGTCCGGTTTCTCAAGTCGACGATGACAATAACAACGACAACAATAATCGCGATGACAATGCAACTATATTATATGATCGCAAGCCATCGGACTCATCGTCGGAGGAGGAGGATCCATTGATCCGGCTAAATAGTAATAATTTAGTTGAGGAAATGGCTCGAACATTGAGCAAAGATCCATCTTTTACAGCTACTTTGGCTAGTATTATCTCTGGTAGAATACTGCAACTGCAGTCTACTAGTCCATAAACTTCTATTAGAAAGAAGAAGAAGAAGAAGAATTAGCTATGTCGTTTGCATATCATTTGTAAGAACCGTATCGTCTATCTATCGCGATTGCCAAGTGGGCAAGTTGTCCAATTGTTCTTCGGTGAGCAACTACATTGCAGTTATTTCATGATCGAATAAAACACATACAAAACTTAAAACACACACAGAAAAAAAGGATTCCTCTTCTTCTACTTTTACTTCTTTGTTCCATTAACTCTCTTGAATTAATCTGGAGCTTTGAATATTAGCCGTGCACAATTATTATTATGAGCAGGGAGAAGAAACTTCGAGGAAACAGAGCTTTAATGGCGAAAGAGAAAGGAACACCACGTGAAATTGACTCAAATAATGAATAATTCCTTTGTGATTAAAAGTCCATTTTTTGTCATCTTTCGCGTCAGTGTTTTAGTCGATGGAAGATCTAATCTGGCGGCTTTATAAATGTTTCCTACCATTCAGCTCGAAACTCTGACAAACAGTCAATCAGACAATAATTTATTGATACGCAGGAAGAACACAATTACATATAGTTGGAATTTTATAACAAATAGAAAACACAACTACACAAACACACAAGCCACAACTAAAACTAGCAATTGCATAAAAACTGACGAAATAATATTATTCCATTAAGAGTTCGAGAACAATACAATCGGCGACTATATGTTTTATTTTTCTTTAATCTGGTAGTGTGTTGCTTTTTAGCCATTTACTAGTTGGCTAGTTTAAAGAATCAATAATAAGCAAAACTCTATTCACAAATTCTATGAACATGTGCCTCTTCACTGAAAATCAAAAATCTCAAACTGAGCTGCACACACTAATGAAGGTGATGCATAGGTCAGTGAATGGCACCGGCTGACAATTATCTGATTCTGTGTTAGGTCAAGCCTCTATGACCTATCCCTTCTGAGGAAGAGAAGCCGCCAAAGCCCTCAACCTGTTCACGATCTCCGTGAAGCTAGGCCGCTGTGAAGGTTCTGCGCCCCAGCATTGCTCCATCAGTGATTTCCATTCAGGATCACAAGATTCGGGCACAAGAGGCCGCAGTGTATTGTTCAAAATCCCACCTGTTGAGAGCAAAGAAATGAGAGGAAATACACATGCAACTCTGCACATCCTAGTGCTGCAGTTGTCAATAATGTAAACAACAACAAAAATGCTATGGGACCACTTGGGCAGAGAGATTTATTTTAAGAGCAAGTCCACCATATGAAAAACTCACCTATAATAAGTCCATAGTGCATATCTCGATATGGTTTGTCACCCGTAATGAGCTCCCACATCACTATCCCAAAAGAGAATACATCAACCTGAAGCCCAATAATTGAGTTGGATTAACGATGGACTTGTGAACTTAAAGATGGAAATGGAAAGGAAATTCAAATGGATTGGCATCAACAGTATGAATGACACAACTAAGCATTGCCTTTTCACTATACTTGATATCTTTGCCACCAAGAAGTTCAGGTGCCATCCACGGTAAAGTTCCACGCATGCCGCCAGACATCATTGTCTCGTATTTTAATTTTGAAAGACCAAGATCAGCCACCTGCACAGTGTGTTTCATGTAATTATTGGGTAATATGCTTTCAGGCTAAAAGGGAAATCATCTAAAAATTGCAACCCGAGCAGACTAGGCAATGCTCGATTATAAAGTTCCAAAGAGTGCACTTTGTGATATCTTTTTTCCCTGTTCTTTGCCACAGATGTCACATAATAATTTGACAAAGTGCAGTGGTTAAATCTTTATCTACTATTGTTTCCTTGAACTCAGGAATTACGTTGAAGCTGAAAAATTTTATATTCTAACAGCTTTTTATTTCCAACAGTAGTTATGTAAAATAACAGGCTGGCTTTATTTGTTTTACCGGAACCTATTATTGTTATTTTCACATTTTCTGGTGTTTAGTCGAGAGAAAATCTTTGATAGAGAGAATTTTTAAGCCAAGCTGAAAATACAACTTAAAACTTGAAAATTGATTTATCTTTCTTAAATTGCTTAAAGTATTTCACTATTTAATCTTAAATTCAACTTCAGCTGGTCAGTCTGATAACTCTAGATTAAAACAATGATATCATAGGCACCATAATTAAAATCATACAATAATTAGAATACACAAAATAAAAATAAAATATATGAAAAAAAAAATACAATCCAGAAAAGATAATCCACGCTATCCCTTTTCAAACTATGCTTGATCAGGACTAAATAAACATATAAAATTTAAATGAATGAAAGTATAAAATAGTTAAAACTTTAACATGAGTTAAGGTTCACTTCATCAAAGGTAAACATGGTGTATTGCATTAAGGCATCAAAATGTGTGGCACCTCACCTAAAGAACCATCAGAAAAGTATAGAGGCTGAATTTGTTTTGTTCTTTTCTTTTCATTTTCTTCTATTTCCCAAAACTTCTCTTGGGTTTTTCTTCTTTGTTCTGGAAATAAATTAACTGTTGGGTGATATCGCAAGGCCAATGAACTTAACAATCAAAATTTGTGGTCTGTGATCAAAAGATCAACATAAGTTCACAAAATAAATCAACAACCATAATCAGTCGCATTCAATCAGTTCACAACATTTGTGGAAACTAAATGATTTCCAGAATTGATAAATTTTAAGATGCAAATTTGGTTCAGTCCAACAGCCTAGTTAAACCACTCAACATAATCAACATTGGCATAGGAGACTTGGAATTCCAGTACAGCATGTTGAAATAAACTTAAATAATATTTTAAAATTAATTACAATCCTTACCTTGCATATTGGACGCTGAGGATCCCTCAAGTTGACAAGCAAGTTATCACTTTTCAAATCAAAGTGTATTATATTTTTACTATGCAAGTATTCCATGCCAAATGCCACGTCCATTGCAATAAGAAGACGCCGGCGCCTATCAAGCATCCTATTCAAAGGCAATGATAACATGAATAAGATCAAAAGATAAAATAACCCGATGAATGCAGTCACCTATATAAGATCACTTAGAAGATTGGTAAGCTCAACACTTCATTTGTAGCAACATAAAAACCAAAGCACAAACACAAAAAAAGAAAAAATAAATAGCATGATGCAAGCCGTGAATCTTTGCCAAAATACTTGCTGTTCTTTAGATTTACTTTATTTTCCTTGGTCTTTAAAATACTAAAGAAAATAGAACATTTAGTAATAATTAATAGGAATAGAAATGTAGAGGAGCCTTTACATGCTTATGCATTTAGAACCAATCTACTCGGGTTGGATAAGTTGGATCTTCATATTCACAGAAAATTGGTTGGTTGGGTTCTTTCAATGCAGTAAACAAAAAGTAACAATTGAATTTAAACTCAATCAAACCTATGTTTCAGCTAGGAATTCTAGATCCAACCAGTTCAGTTGTTCCGATTGTCAATTGTGCATACATTATTAACACAGCACGATAGCATAATAATAAGATAGCATGAAGTGATTACTTCTCATTCTTCTGCAAAGCATGCCGAAGTGAACCATTAACCATAAACTCTGTTACTGTTGCAATGGATCCCCCAGAGCCACCAAGAACAATACCATAAAATGCCACAACATTTGGATGGTGCAAGCTACCAAGCTTACAGGCCTCATTTAAAAAATCAGCCCTCTGAGTTTATTCATTTTCATACACGCACATAAGCATAAATTATACACAAAAAGAAGCATATGACGCAAATTACTAACTAGATACATACTGCACGATCCTGCTCTGATGAATTCCCAGAAAAGACCCTATCATTGATTCTTTTGATTGCCACATCTGTGCCTCTCCACTTGCCGTGATATACAGTCCCAAAAGACCCAGATCCAAGTTCTTGCAACTCCTCCAAATCATTATTTTTTATTACCTTGAAGTGACAACAAATATCAATAATCTGAAGTTCAATGTAAACTATGGGCATAACAAATTAAATAATGAAGAATATCCAACTCTATCATCTAACCTGGAGGTTTCCAATCTCATCTGTATTAGGAAATCCATTCTTAGCTTTCCCTAATTGTTTGGTCTTAGTCTGTGTTACAATGATTTTAAGCACATGGTAACAGAACAAATACATACACAAAATAAAAATGAAAAGAAAATGGTTATTACCTCTTTCTTTTCATCTGTCACTGTCGTGTCCTCTATAGTTGTATGTTCTCTGAAAGGACAGTGAATGGTCTCTTTTGTTTCACGAGAATTGAAAGCAGGAACTGGAAGTTCAGATGATTGCAGTGTTATTGCTAATGTGGATGTATTCCCTTCAGTATTCTGGTTATCTTCTTTAATCTGAGCATCTCCTAAATCTTTAACAAAACAGATTGTGAATGTCCTTGACTTAGAAGAACACCAATAACTATTCATAAAATGGAAGGGACAAAACCTTTTAAAGGATGTGGAAGCACTTTGGGTGCATCCATATTTAAAGAGTTTGGTGTCTGAACAGAAACAGATACAGGAACAGTTAACTCAGACCCTATGTTATTTACAGGATAATTCCTGTTGCAAAAGTCCTTTGTGGCTGAAGAAACATTGCTTGTTCCGGGAGGCAGGATTGTACTGTCCAATAGTTTCTGAGGATCCATATTGCTGACAAGTGGGTCTGAGGATACAACTTGCTGCATTTGGTTCATATTGCGGGGAAGCTGAGCGCTGTCAGTTTGGGGAATAGACCCATTGCTAAATACTTCAACTGGATGGACACTGGGGATCTCATTGTTTTTGTCACTGGCTTGATTATCATTGATAGGATCTGCATAATTGAACATCCCTCTCGGTCCAGCTCCTGCTTCATGATGATATGAGTATAGCTCATGGTTCCCCGTGATGTATGGACTGCGGATGTTGTTGGAAAGTTGAACACTCTGGAGATGAGCAACATCCCTCATCACAGATGGCAGCTGACTAGATAGCAAACTAGAATTTCCCTCTGGAACAACTCCAGATGCAATTAGGGGATTACTAAAAGACAGTTCAATCCCTCTATCCTGTGGCCCAATGTTATGACTATTCGCAACGACAAATGGCGGCTGTTCAAAGTTTAAACCCTTGGAGATGCCAATATCAGCCAAGACAACTGTTGGTCTTGGGTGATCACTCAAGTCTGGAGCCCTAGGAGGATTCATGCTATCCATAGGCCTAACATGGCTATACAAGGCCAGGACATCTGGATTTGCACCTAAATTAGCATCAGTAACAAAAGATTTATGGATAAAATTTTGATTAAATGGATAATTTTGAAATCCAATCTTCTGTGGCAAATGTATTTGTTGTTGCGAAGAATCCTCTCGATGAGATTGAGGAGTGAGGAAAGCTCCATAAGTGTTGTGTGGTGCAGCCAATGAAGCTGGTGTCAGTACTATATTAGAATGATCAAGGTTTATAGGCAATGGTTGCTGCTTTAGCACTGAGCCTTCTTTATGAGATTTCTCAGGAGTGTTTTCAGTTCCATATGATGGTTGCAAGGCTGCTGATAGACCCATAGAAACTGGTGGTTCAGAAGTCTTAGCATGGTCCAGCTTGGCTGAATTTACAGATGGCCTCACATTAATATGAGACATAGCAGGAGCTGTCTCAAAAAACTCATGGTTCCTAGGAGCTAAAACAGCTAAATTCTTAGCTTGGATATCCGCACCACTGTCTGCCGTTTGAAGTGGTACTCTTTTTGCTAAATCTTCAGAGTAGTGACTCTGCAATAACATATTTGTTGCAGGAATGGCATGTCCATGGCCAATACCTTGTTCATTTATCAAGGTATCAGAATGGACATGGGGCAAGGCTTTCTGACATAAACTACAGTCCTCAAATTTAATAGTCAGCCCTTGGGATGATGCAGGCACTGGACGCCGTTCCATATTTGGTGCGAGAAAGTGTGGAGGAGGCAGTGGAGGTAGCTTTGATAAAGGCTGCAACTTTGTATCGCCGGGAATCCTCACTACCCTTCCAGTATTAAGGTCCGTCTGAAAATCCACTCTTGTCATCCCATTACCAGCATGAGCAGTTGTGATATCAATCTGTTCTGGTGGCATACAAGCATCTGGTGCCACCACAACATTGATTGGTGAAGGAGTTCCCCTTCCTAAAAAAGGTTGGGGATAGTCATGTCGCTGCTCTATGTAGTGCCGAGGCACAGTTGGTGGTGCAGACGGCAATTCAGGCTGTACCGAATTGAAGAATTTGCTTTGATTTGGCAATATAGGAGGCAGTTCATACTGACTCGAACTCAAAATTTGGGTTTGGTCATTGTAATCTGTAGTCCGCAGAAGGTCTGGAACATCTTGCCCTGCAAAATTCGACTTTGATGCAACAAGAGCAGATGTACCAGTAGGAGACAAATGAGCAGGCGAAGTACCTTCGTTGGCCAGCGCCTCGACGGCCGTCAATCCATCTGAATTCTGGGTGGACGAGAAACTCGTCCCGCTGTCCCTTCTCCTGATGCTCGAATCCAATCCATTGACGGCCTCGAGATACCTCGATCCAGGATCCTGCAAATCATGGTACGGGGCAAGTGGAGGACCGGCGCCGCTTCCAGACACATCCGATGGCGAGAAGAGGAAAACTCGAAGCTTGGCGTTGGTATTATCGGCCACCATCTTATCGTACTCCTCCATCATGTTCTCCAGGTCCTCCGACGTGGACACGGAGATGAGGGCATCAAGATCCTCGTCGGGGAGCTGGTACCGGAGCACGACCGTCCCGCCGCAGACCTCGCCCATCCTGCGTAGGATCTCAGGCAGCGACGTGTCGCGGTGGACGGTGAGGATGCGGGTCTCCCCTCCGACGTAGCGGAGTGCACCGTCGCTGAGTCGAGGAAGAATCTTCCCGCCGTAGCTGTAGCGGAGCTTGACCCTGCGCTCCCCGGCTGAAGCATGGAGATCCCCGCGATCGGAAGCCATGCAGCGGAGAGCCCGAAGCTGGGGTTTTGGCGAGGGATCGACGAGAAAGCCGACGAGATCAGGGGTCAAACGAGAAGGGGGGGGCAGGGCAAGAAAATGTTCGTGCGTAATCGATACGAATTCAGAAAGGAGCTTTTAGTAGATAATTAAACTGAGCGAGATCCGCATCAGCAGCAACCTAAAATCAATACTTTTCTCACTCAACTAAAATTGTCAATATTTTCTTGTAAATATTTTCAAGAAAACAGTAATTGGCGTTTCAATAATATGTAAAATATTTGGCAAAATATGATTCATAATTGTGTAAAGTTAGCCAGACAGAGTACTTTAGTACTTAAGATCTATCATCGATACATATACAATCAATTTTTTTTTTGAAGTTTCTTCAGTTGCTCCTTCAAAAGCATCGGATTCTACACTTGAAAACTCCTGAATGTGTACAAAAGCTTCACTTTGCGTCATAGTACCTTCTTCGGTTCTTTTTACCATGTTCATTGCTGCCCGTACCGGAAGAGGATGCCGGTCCGACCGGCAATACAGTGCCGCCTGTGATCTCACTCGCAACGGTGTCCTTTGGAGGTTCATCGATCACGTTTTGGGATTCAATGTGCATTATCAGATCTCCAAGCTGCAGGCAGATACAGTTGGGGATTAGTCATGGTTGTGAATGGAAAGTAATATCTTCAGTAATCGTAACAAAGCAATAGAGAAAATCTATCCAATTGGCAGTTATGGGACAGAGAATTGTCTGATTAAAAATTCTGAAACGCGAATTATAATGAGTAATGAGAAACTGAATTCTTCAGTTAAAAAGTGCCGAGAATGTGGATATAATTGAAGGACAAGATTAGATCTACAATTCACATTATTTCAAAAAGAAAACAGAGCATCACATACTTGTTCCTCCAAACCTTGAATCTTCTCATCTCTCCATTTTACTGCAGCTTGCCCCCTGACAACGACAGTGATGAATAGATCAAATGCATTGACAAAGCATAATATTTACGATTTGAGTTTACTAACCCTTTAAAAAAAATACCAAACCAGTAACAACTATACGTCGGATGGACTATTCATTTAAGAAGAATCAAAAAAACATATCTCCTAAATTGCAAATATAAGAGTTAAACATATTCATGTCTCCCATGAATATGAGAACCATTATCTTGCCAGGGCCTAATTGTTCAAGCAAAGTCAATGGTTGCTCATCGCGTTTGGTTTAGGGGAATAGGAGTGGGGAATGGGAATGGAAATCATTGATTGCCATTGTTAATATTTGGATTATAGGAATAGGAATACAAATAAGAGAATTAATCCTTGAAATTGGGTAATGACCCATTCCCATGTACCCCCCTTCAATGAGTCATTACCCTATTTTCATCAATCAAAATATTCCCTTATACCCAAAATACCCTTGTCTTAAAACTAAAATTTTCTCCCTTAATATCAAATATTAAAATATATTTATTTATTTATTCTTTTATATCACTTGTCTCTCCTTGTTCTCTCATCATATTTTCTCTCTCATCATTTTATCACACTTTCTCTCTCATTAATCTCTCCTATCACACTCTCTTTCCTTTTTTTCTCATTATACTTTCTCTCTCATCATACTTTCTCTCTCCTCAATCTCTCCCATCATACTCACTGTTCACTTT